>BMAO01029934.1:0-24747 GCA_019973975.1 Trichonephila clavata | reverse complement strand
GGGATGTATAGTGCTTAGCGACGAATTTCGCTTTCAACTGTGTCCTTACGATAATCGAAGCCGTGTCTGGAGACGCCCAGGGCAACGTGCCGATCCTGCTTTCATTATTGCATGCCACATAAGCCCTCAACCAGAAGTTATGGACTTGGGTGCCATTTCTTTTTACAGGCAGACCCCTTTGGTCGTCATTAGAGGCACACTTACAGCACAGTGGTACGTCGACGACATTCTGAGAACTGTTTAGCTATCGTTCCTTTTGCAGTACCCTAGCCTTATATTTCAGAAAAGTAATGCCGGACCACATACGGCACGCGTAGCTATGAGCTGTCGTACAGCTTGTCAAACACTTCCTTGTCCATCCAGATCCTCAGATCTCTCTCCAACTGAGCCTATCTGGGATAATGGGAACGCGATTGCATCTACTAGGGAATGCTGATAACCTGGCTCAACAATCGGAACAAATTTTGCAAGAAATACAGCAGGAGACCATCAGGGTGCTTTATCACTCCATGCCACGTTGTGTGGCAGCTTATATCCAGGCTAGAGATAGGTCAACACCTTATTGAGCTCGTTACTTTGTAACTATGTAACTGTGAAATAACTCATTAAATTTTCTTGAAATTCTAATCATTTTCTATTCTGTACAAAATCTTTCTACCCACCAGTTTTTGTCTCTATCGGTCAACTCGTTCTTGGTGCATCGTTTTTTTGTTGTTTTTTTGTGATAGAGTGTATACATTTATATATATATATATATTTACGAAACACATATACCGTAAAATCCGACGTATAACGCGCACTTCGAACACAAAAATTAGGATAGAAATTTATGGATATGTGTTATACGATTGGTATAAAAATGAGAGGTTTAAAAATAAAATTGGATGAGCTGATGAAAACATTTAAGGTTTCTACATATTTCGAGACACTGTTTATTTAAAAAAAAGGGTTATAGTTCTAAGAGTATACTATTTTTTTCTAACGCTTTGAATAATACTTTGAACAAATGACTTCAAAACATAAGAGCATTGCGCACGTACATTTCAGGTTTCTTCATAAAAAAGGTGCATTATTCGGCGAATATACCTAAAAATTAAAAATTGCAGCTTGAATCTATAGATGCGGGATATACACCGGATATTACGGTATTTATATTTCGAGGTTGAAAAAAAAATGGCAATTGAATACAGTATAACATATGTTCATAAATCATTAAATTGATTTATGAACATATGTTAAATCCTTTAATAATATTTTGGAGGGCTGTTTTTTCAAAGTCATAATATGTGCGTCATTTTTAGAATATTTTAAGCAATAATTGTATATAGGAATTGATATAGATATCACTTAATTTGAATTTTTACATCTATTATAATGATATTGTTTTTTTAAAAATCTTTTAATTACATTAAAAATAAAATGAAAAAACACATTTTCCATTTTCCTTTTCGCTAACTGAATGACTTTGAAATGGTTATATTTTTCAATAACTTTTAAAAATATAACCAGTATCCTGAACTTTTTTATAATCAACGTATCATGTGTATTGAAAATAAAATTATGGAACTTTCATACTGTTATATAATTATTTATTTTATAATTAACATAACTTTAATTTTAAGCAGATATCTCTCTCTAAAAATATGCAATATTCAAATAAATCTACCATGACAAAAGTCTAATAAAGAACAATATAAAAGTATATAGAAATACATATTTAAAAGTTAAATTTCAAAAATATTTGATAAAAAAATATTTAATTTTTGAAACTCATTTCGAAAAGCATGAGCAATTTTCTAAGGTAATATATTTAGAAGTAAAAAATTTACACTCTTTAAAAAATATTTTACTTTATAATTGATTCTAAGAATTACAAAATTTAAATTTGCAGAATTTCTGTTACACGGAAATTAATTTCGCAAGATTATCATCATCATTAAAATTTTATATGGTAACGCGTTTCTCCGGCTTAAAACGTTAAATATTTTGTAATTTTTAAGTAAAAATTTATTTTGCATATTTAAAAAAAAAGCATAAGAAATTTAATTACGAGCGTGAAAGTTGCTCATTAAAGTAAGTTAATTTATGGTTTTTGCTAATGAAAATAAGTAGAAAAAACGATTAAAATTTTAAATTGCATTTTCTGTTGTAATTATGCCATAAACAGGAAAAATGTTTTCGAAAAAGTAATTTATTTTAGTAATCATTAATATGGAAGTGAGATAGTAAGTATATAAATTTTTTATGAAGAATTTATCCTTTTATACATAGATATAGAATATTTTAGTGAAAAGGCAATTAAGACTTTTTTTATTATCATATTTTACTTATAATATTCTAAGCATTTAATGTATCGGAATTATGTAGGTGTCCTTTGAAAGAAGAATATGAAATAATGAAACAATTTGTGCTGAATTTGGGTTGAACTACAGCTGCCCATTTGAGTGTGTAGGCGCGCGTTTCCTATTCTACTGCGATAAATTGGCAATATAATGAATTTTCTTTCCTTTGTTAATTTATTTTTCTTCATATTTGAACAATATATAATTCGATATTCGATGTCATTTGCCTTTTTGTAGTTCATTATAAAATTTTTGAAAGGGAAAAGCCCTTTGCCTTTATGAACGAAAGAAGGAATTTCGTGTTAAAAATGTTATTAATGTGTCTAATGCCCACAAAAAAGAAATATTATTCTAAAGGGGGGAAATATTGTTATAGCAAAGAGTTAAACATTTCATTAACTGAATTTTAAACAATATATTTACAAGTTAAAATATATTCTGTCTTGAATGAATATTCCACTTCTATCCTGGTCATTTACTGAAATCTATACTCGTAGTAATGAATAAACAATGCATTAAATATCGGCCTTTTCAGTAGAACTTGGACTTTTCAACATGCATTCAAAACATATAGGTATATTTCGCGAACATATATGTATGTAATGGCGATGCTCAAAGGTATGTGAAAATTCTGTGGTAAAGCAATAGAATACGTTCAGAGCAAAGAATTGATTAATTCGTCTGTGAATTATTGAAAACAGGAAATTATTCAAAATACCGAATAGTTCTGTTTCATTTGATTTCCTAGCCAAATGAAATTTAAAAGGACATACGAAAGGCTGACTCTAAATTCAAATTCAAATTGATGATGAAAACGGCATTCTCGTCTCTTTGAGCTATTTAAAAATGTGCACTTTGTACAACGATGTAAAATTTTAAATTAATTCCTTTATCTGTTTTTCTAAAAAGGTATTATGGATGCATCTAAGAATATAAATGTGTAGAAGATATGAATGGTCGAAGTATGAAATGCATAAAACCAAACTGTGACAGAATATATTTGATTATATTGCATTTTAATTTATTTTTCTGTATTACATATTACGAAAAAAAATAGTTTTTATTTTATATTTTCATTTTCAAATATATCCCCAGAATCAGCAGGACTTAAACTTGCAAAATAAAAATCATCAAGATTTCTCTCGTATATTTTTAAATAAAAAATTTCGAAAAAATTCGTTATTAAATCTTATAATCTGATCAATTAGAAATACACTGAGAAGAATTTTAATGAGGTTATATTAAAAATGAATATTTTAGTATAAAAAGTCAATTTAAAGAACATTTGTAACTTATGAATAAAATCAATTCAAAACAGAGGTTTGGAGTTTAATGAACATTGTTCTGAGAAAAATTAATGTGGTGGTGTTGCTTGGAAGGGTACCAGTTCAGGTGTAATCTTCGTCACTTGATCAAGGTTCGAAATTAAGAGGCCCGTTCGCCACTAGTCCTAGTTTTGCTTTAGAGTGTGTGTGTGTGCGCGCGACGGAAATTAAAATCAAATCAAAATAAAATAAAAAACTATTAAAGACAAGTTTGGTTAGCTGATAATACCAATGAAAAAGAGTTGAATTCCTATTTTGTTGATTTTTAAATCACAAATTCTATTTAAAAGAACTATGTTGCAACGGGTCTATCCGAGTTCTTAATAATCCTAAAGGGGAAATTCTTGCTTTAAACATTATTCAATTGAAAACTTCCTCCCGAAGAAGAAGACGCGGTATATGTAAATTATGCCGTGTACAGTAGGACGTCGTTTATCCGAATCAATTGAAACCGGACACCGTTTGGATACGCGATTGTTCGGATAACCGAAAACCGAATGTGATCCATGCAGTATATAATACTGGACACTATAGAAATATTGAAAATCATCACATGCGGGAAACGTGCTTGAAGAGAAAGCAAAATAGGTGAAAAACGTCGGAATTTTACCTTGATTGTGGAAAATAATCGCTTATTTGAGTAGGTATTGATCACAGTAGTTGAGTTGGACAGCACTCTGATTGTTGTTCATACAACTCCATAGCTGTCTCTAACGCAGAAACGTGTCAGCATTTGATGGACCCTTGCTACTTTCGTTGTTGCTGTTGTTGTCCTCGTCTTCATCCGTTTCATCGTCGACAGGGTCGGATTCTTCTTGCACGGAAATCACAATCTCGTCATCATTTAGCATTTGAAATCCACAGTCTTCTGCATCGCATGCCATCCAGGTTTCTACATCAACAAAACTCAACAAAACGTACGTATATACCCCTTCACTTGGAAACAAACTGACCTTATATTCCGCGCAGATGTTTACCAAATCACACAGCTAAAACTCCCTAAATATCCCTCACCTTGGGTTTTCCCGTCACTTTTGGCCTCACAGGAAACAAATGTTAAGCATTGTACTGTTCGAAAACGTATCCGGACTTTGGTTCGGATATTTGACGATCCGGATAATAAACGTTCGGATAAACGACGTTCTACTGTATTTAAATATTAGCTTTCGGGTTTGAGAGGGAGAGATGCTAGAAGCTAAATGACAGCTGTGAGGATTAACGTAAGGTAATAGAAAGCTTGATGAAAGTTTTCAGAAGATTATCTGCTTATAATTAAGATTGACAAAATTTGTCAATTAGATAATTGAATTGGATTAGCGTTGGCTTAAAGTAAGCTATTAAATTTATAACTAAATTTACTTATATCGTCTTCCTCACTCTTGCTCCCTATTGATTATGTGGTGCATTTCCTAATATATTGGGTTGTTCAAGTTTGTTAAGTTGTTGAGACTTGCAAATAAAATGTTTTTGTTTGACTATGTGGCTAATCTTCCTTCTTACTCTCGAACACTGATGGTTGGGGAAACCCAACGATCACAATGTTACATTCTTTTTTATTTTTATTAATGCAGAGTTACGGATAATTCAATTTGAATTAAAAATATAAAACACCTCTGTCTTAAGAAAATAATATTTTCATTGTTAGACTTACGATTAACTCTGCACTAAGACTTGGATTCCTTAAGCAAAATTGTATTATTTAATTTAATAACAGTACCGAGATGAATGAAGCGAAGTATGCGCATATATTTCAATGTACTGTTGACATCAACATTGATCCATTGTTAAATGCTGAATTTGTAGGTTGTATGAGGGTAATCAAAAAGTAAAGGGACTTTTGTAATTACTTTTCCCGAGGTTTAGCAACAATACTAATATCCAGCGCTGAATGAGGGGTTGTCGGCAACACGTCTATACAACGGGCCACTCATCTGTCCTCACAGTCGTTTCGTGAGACCGTCCAACATGGCATTTCCATTGAAAGAGGAAAGTGCTGCATGAACAGGTATTACTCTTATTACAGGTAATACATGCCATCCCTTCCATCACTATACCCTCAATGACGACAACTCTCAGTGATTAAAGTCGATGGACTGACGGATCTATTATCGTTACATAAAGAATGTCTTCCCTGTTTGAAGCGCTCTATCCATTCGTAGATCTTGCTTCACGATAAGCACCTGCCACCCTACTCCGCTTGCATGCGACGAATAATTTCCAAGGTTTCATACCTTCCGCAAACAAAAAGCGAATTACTGTCCTTCTTTCCTCCTTGGTGCAGATCGACAATGAAGCTGTCATGTTGAATGGTCTCCTACATCCCAACGACTAGGAGGGAAAACAAGTTGCACGTTATATAGAAGTGTTGCTGATTACCCCTCACTCAGAGCTGGATACTTGCAATGCTACCAAAAATTGGAAAGCGAAATTCAAAAACTCAATTTAATTTGACTTTCCCTTGTATAAACTTTGCCCGCAAACTTTGGCAATTAATGTAACAATATTTCACCAAGAGTCTAAAGACGACCTCAATCAAATATCTAGAAAAACATATCAAATGAATAATCCCTGTAGCCCGGGAGCAGTCACACGCGCTCAATAGTCATTTGATCCAGCTAAAGATAGTGCCTGAATTTCTCCGTGAAGGAACCGAAGCATTAAGGAATCAGGTATCGTAAAATTGATTAAATAAAAACTGATTATTATAGTTGTGGCGTAGTTGTAAATGAGCGTATTTAAGATATCTTAGATTCAGTTGAGGTTCTGTAATATTATCCCCGCATTTGAATATCTCACCTCTGCACTCTACCATTGTTATATACCTTAATTAGAATTGTGTTGTGTTTGTTCATAATCAGTAATAAGAATTAATAAATCAAATTAGATTGGCATAATGTTGTGGATTATTTAGCTCCTCCTACACATCTAGCCTGGTTTACAGATAGACAGGAGGGTTCGTATGTAAGGGGTAATCAGAGGTTACCACAATTTTAGTGCGAATGCAATAGGCAAACTCATGGAAAGTTCTCGTCATATGATAACTGCAATTACATGTTTCTGGCCAATTAGCTCATAAATTCATGTGTCGTTTTAGTAACATGATAAATGTAATCACGTATTTCTAGCCAATCAGTCCGTGCACCTTGCTGTTGTTTTTCCTTCTTGCTGAAACTTTCTTTTAAGACGTAGGGGAGACCGGGGTAAGATGACGAATGTCTTAATTTTTCCGTATTCCACTAGGTAGCAGCATCAAATGAACACTACTGGCTCTCCTTTTGACCGTTCGTTAAACTATAGTATAGACACGCTGAAATCCCCCTCTTTGTGTTAGTTGTGAAGCTTTGATTGTTTTTTGATGCCACGATATAACTTTTATGCATGTGTAAATAAGCTCTGCTACAGATACATGTAAGATATAACGTTTCTCTTTAATATTTATGAGTAACTTGGTTTAAATACTACCTATTACCATGAATAAATGTCAATTAATTGCCTTCTTTCATGGTAATGAGAACGAATATTTTTAAACAGACAGTCTGGGGCAAGATGACAATCCGAAACACGGGGCAAGATGACAAGCTCGACATCTTGCCCCATGTTTCGGAATTTATTAAACTAACTATTGTTGTCCATTCTATTAAATCCTGACTTGTTTGTCAGTGTGTATGTCCGCGCGACCTTGCGCTTCCATCTCTTCTGGGGCTAAGAGGTGCATCGGATCGGGAAAGGTTTCATTCGAAAGGGGGTGACCAGAGGAAGACATTTTTGCCATACGCTAAGCCCCTTCCTATAAAGAGGAAGGAACGTAACAATAATTTGTTGCTTTAGAGCTACTGACTTTTATCTGCCATATTTTCTGATTTTTTGCGAGAAAACAAATGCTTCCTGAACTTGGAGAACGATCCCCACCAGGAACTGTAGGCAACTGTAGTGATAAGGGCTGGAACAATGAGGGCACCTTTTTCTCTTTTTTTGAAGCACTTTTATCTTCATGTGAAACCAAGCAAAGAATCTTCTAATCTGTTGATTTTTGACAATCACAAAACTCATATAACTTTGCAGGCTAGCTTATATTGCTGAGCGAAAAACATCATCATGGTTGGGTTGCCGTCGCACACATCACCTCGTCTCTAGCCCCTTGATGTGTCATTCTTCGACCAGTTAAAAACGCACTATAGCCGAGCATGTGACAACTTTAGGGTCACTCATCCGGAACAAACTATCACAAAGATATTGGTGAGGTTTTGAGCATCACTTACTTCAAATCAGCTACAGTTGGAAATGCCGTTGAAAGGGTTTAAAGAATATGGGATCGAGCCTCATAATCCTCTTGTGTTTAGCGACATACTTGCTGCGGTAAAAACTACTAACTGCTCTGTTGGCGATGAAACTGAGAATAATAGTGTTAATCTTCAGACCCCGGTTGTCGAAAACCAACATATAAACCCTCCAGAAAAACTAGAACTTATGGCAAATGCTGATTCCGATGCACCAAAGAAGCCTGTTAGTGTTTTTTTATATCAAACCATTTCGTAAAACAACATAATGTGAGAAAAAATAGAAAAAGAAAAAAAAACTGAGCTCTACCATTCTTACAAGCACACCCATCAAAGAAATGTTAGAACAAAGGGAAAAACAAAAGGAAGAACATGAAGTTTTTTTTAAAAAAAACAGAGATAAAAAGTTCGTGAAGCTAAAAAGGGAGTAAGAAAACTCAAACTAAGTTCCTGTAGGCCTAAGTCTATAAAATCTAGGTCAAACATTTCATTTGTATCAACTTCAAAGGACGGTGTTATAAGATGCCCTGCTTGTGAAGAGGAACCCTCCAAAAGAAGCCTGGATCCAGTGCTGTAAATGCCAAGAGTGTTGGCATGAGGAATGTTCCAATTATAAAAATGGCATTTTTATTTGTGACTATTGTGAGGTACACAACTAAACACTTCACATTACGTTACAATGCATTACGCTTAGTTTGATACTTTGAAGATGTAAAAATACAGTTATCATTTGTAAACCATGTAACACATTCAAAAGATAAAATATGTTCAACCTTTTTTCAGTGTCGCCATCTTGCCGCAGTACTGGGGCAAGATGACGATTTGTTAAGGTCATGAAAAAAAATAAAACTATCTTTACTTCTGTTATTAGAAAAATTAAATGGTAATATATTTTAAGTCTACAAAGGACTACTCTAACAGTTCATGTAAAATTAATTTTACTACCCTTAAAAATAAATTAATAAACAACAAAAAACTGTTAACGTCGTCATCTTGCCCCGGTCTCCCCTACGTATTTGTCACGGGTAAACAAAATGGGCTTGATTTAAAATATACGAATAAGAATTTTATTTTTAACTTTAAAAAACCAAATGTGAAGGAGCTTAACACTTGATCATTTTTACCCAGTCATCAAATTTGAAAATATATCTAAATTTTACAAGTCTAGCATCTAGTACGAATCTAATACCAGTTTTGAATTCAACGGGGAACACATGTGATCACCTTGAATCAGTCCATTGGTCCTTTTTTTTCTTTCTAGATACTTAAGTATATTACAAAAAGCTTATATCTAATAAGGGACTAACGTAGACGAACAATACGTCTTTTTTGTCGCTATTAGCACATGAATGAGTGTTTATTAGAGGCCTATTGGTAACTGAAACGTAATTTTGAACCCTGGTCAAAAGACAAGGAAGATATCTGAACCTATACAAACTACCACACCTACGGAAAAACTTTGAGCCAAGACAGATTTAACATTCATCAGATCCTCTACATGGCGAGTCTTCATTGGCATTTGGGCTTGAACTCATGACACGCCCACTTGTAAATCGTGACCAATGACCACTAGATTATCGCGACCACATCAATATTAGTAGACTGCAACTTTTTGATTCCATTGCGGATATTTTTCGTCCTACATTCTACAAGTGGCCTAGCTACCAATGGGCTAGGTGGGGGAGTGCACCGGGGCCCTCATGCTCAAGGAGGCCCCTCGGACCCTGACCACCAAGCAAGCCGAATTTGCGATAATCTCTCAAATTTAAGATATAAGTATAAAAGGTTGCAAAAAAAAACATAACTATATTAATGTTGAAAGTTTTTTCTAATTTGTAGGAACTCTTCTGAATTCTTCTCATTGTTTATTCAGTGATGCGAACTTTATTTATTGAAAAGTTAATGTGTGTAATTTTCAATATTTTTTTTCATTTTTCTATAAACTGTTACTTGAAAATAAACTTCAAGTTCCATGAAAAATCTTACCATACTTATTATTAGATAGATCTTAAGAAACCTGCACAAGAAGCAATTCCTTCCTAGTTGCATTCTATTTTTAATAATAATATGATTCGTAATAAGCTAGTTTCTTGTTTCAATATTTCGCAATCTTCTCGTATCTGCAATACACGGATGTAATTTTGTCCTCTACCCCTCTCCCCTCCACTGCTCTTTTGCACAGAGGTGGTTTGGTGGTTTTTTTAATAGGTATATTATAATATATTATTGTACTTTTTTGTTCATGCATATTCTTTGTATCATTTCCTGTCTATCTCGGCGAACCATTTTGTAGCTCTAAGCCCCCTGATGGATGAGTTCCATCCTCCCGAATAAATAAGCAAGTAGCCACAGGGATTGCCTAACGATGTTTTGTAGTGTAGCATTACGTTTCTGCCTCCTTTTTGCGCTAGTAAGTACTCGAGCGCATACGAATGTTTGGATAAATTATAAAGCTAAAATTATCGATAAAGAAAAAAGAAACCTATTGGGGAATTTAAGCGCAAACAACACCCAGAAAGAGAAGCTAGTAAATAAAAAATGTAGCTTTGTATATATTTTAAGTATGCATATATTTTTACTTTTTTGATAAACAAGAGAGGGCCTTCATTTTTTTTTGCACCAGGACCATTTGATAAATATCTATGCGACTGCTGTCTATAACATATTGTTCTTTGAAATAGTTCACCGGCGCTATGGGCTGTGATTTCCTGTATACTTGAGGAAATACTAAGCCCATTAGAAGGTAATATGCAACATAAAATGTGCATTATTGGATGCTTTTATGTAAATGTGCATTTATCAAGTTCATTTACTGATGGATGCATTCTGTTATTGATATAGAAGTGGATTTCAAATGGGATTTTTTTCATCTTTGAAACATATGGAAACCAAAGACGATTTATTATTAATATAGTTAAAAGGAAGAGCGTTGAAGGGGAATAATTAATGAGTGTTTGATATACTTATTTTATAAACACTAAAGATAAAATCAATATAATTAGTAGCTAAGCATTAGCGAATTTAAGAACTACACTCAATCAATAAATATTGATAATTTCGAATTAATGATTTTCTCACCTCACTTGTGCTTTCCATCCTGGAGGCTGTATTGACAGTATCTCCAAATAAGCAATATCTTGGCATTTTCAGACCAACTACTCCAGCCACAACTGGTCCAGTATGCACACCTAAAACAATAGTTATTTTTAAAAAAAATGAAAACGGAAAATAATTTTACTATAATAAAATGAAATGCAAGTTCACTATATTCAACAAAATTATTTTAAAGTAATTCTTATAAATGTTAACTGATTCTTTAAAAAAAAAACGACAAAAAATAACATACACATTGCTATTCTTAACTTGTTTTCAAAAAACAAGGAAAGTAGTCATAAGAATATGTTTGAATCAATTTTTCTTTTGTTCTGAAACCACCTCTATTGAGATATTTCATACTTAAAAATTTTTCCTTGCAAGCAAACTTTCTAAATTATGGTCTTTTGCCAATTTTTTTTAAAAAAAATATTTCTACTTTGATTTAAATATTTTTAACCATCCCTAAATTATACTAGAAATAGTTAAATATTATTTAACTGTTGCTTTTTTGCTTCTAATGTCGAGTGCTGTTCGAAAAAAGAGGCTTAATGATAACTCTTAGGATAAAATGATAATCTTTTGATGCTGTTTCCATGCCAACCGGCTAGTTTCCACATCATGTTTAAAGAAAAAAACTTATCTTTCATCGCCTAAATGCTTTCAACATTATCATTTTGTAGATTAAAAACATATCTTCAGTTTCCTTCTCTCAAAATCGTCTCATTACTCTTCTAAACACTTTTAAAAATATAGTGTAATCAATACTATAAGTTTCCTTGTGTGTGTGCTGAAAAATTTCTCAAGCTTTTAAAATAATCAATAAGATAGATACAAAAAGTAATTGATTCAAAAACTGAAAAAAAAAACTTGCATCTATTTCAATTTAGTTTGTATTATTCACATTAATTGCAGTGGATTATATATATCAATTAAACCTTTGAGCTACATTTTCGTTAGTTGAGCTCCAAGTCTCAAGGTTAAACTATTGAAAATCACCCAGAATCACATTTAATCTTCGACGTTTTTAGTTATTGACATTGGCAAGAGTGTTAATTTGAACCATCAACCTGCCCGTCCACAATGATGCCTTGTACGAGTTACACGACAGGGACAAAAAGGAATCTTTATTCGGGCTCATCGCTAATGGGTTTTTTTCCTGTCCTAAATTGGTTGCAACTAACAGGGAGAAGGGATCACTGCATACCCTCTTCCTAAAGAAGAAAGTCGTTTTTGTTGTTGATGGATTTCCTGAGCGATACATAAAGAAGGATGTTTCTTAGTCATTACTACAACTGATATACATCCACAGTAGTTTGAGTGTCTTTAGAACGTTTTTCCGTTGACGTTGGGGGCAATCCCTTGTGGAAATGACGGGTCTGGTTGACGCGTGTACCGCAGCTACTTTGAATCACTGGTGATTAATTAGAATTGCCTTTGTTGGACTCTCCATGAAGTGCATTATCAACCAGTAGCGATAGTTTGTGCTGTCATCTAGTGCTCAATTCCCGTTTCACCATTTCATTGATGCAAAGGAAAATGACCCGTGGTCACCTTAGGGGGTTGCTGCTTTAGGGAGGGGTGATTTGAACTGACCACCTTCGGGTCCAAAGTTTACGCATTAGTCGTCTGGCACTAAAAGAAATCTTTATTCGGACCAGTCATTAAACGCTTTTATCCCAGTTATTTGTGTTTTACGACTTGCGGGGGAAGGAGTCACTGCAAATTATTCACCTTGTTTGACCATATCTTTACAAGTTAGGTGATGTTGAAATACTTAATTAAGTACAGCTTTTGACATAATTTATATTGTTATAAATCATTAATGGTACAATTTTCTTAAGTATTCAAAAAACACTTTTTTTCTATACGTACCAACGCGTATCTTCAAACTGTCACCAGTTGAGGGATCCTTCAAATCGCCTATCACAACTACCATGTCCAGCGCCATTTGACAAATCTTGTCCGGATGTCTTTCCTCGTTCTCGGGAGCTCCTGATACCACCATATAAGCATCTCCTATCGTTTCAACCTATCAAAAAAGTTAATAATGTTGCAAAAATTTACGTATTCAGTATCAATTAAAAGGTTTATGTACCATTGTCAGCTTTTACTGTTAGACATTGTATTTATCGACAATTAACAGAATGATGAAATGATTTGCATTAAATTTAGATTAAGCAACAACATGGAAGTATTAGCGTCGGGTTTAGTTAATTGTGAGCAATAGTACGTGAAGTGGACATCGTCTTTACAGACACCACACTTTCTTCAAACTTCCAAACTATACCATGTTCATTGTAGTATAGGGATCATATCCATGAACTCGTTGCCAGCGTTGTGAGTCATAAGTTTTAGTCCTGATGCCACTGAAGACCCACTGTGTAGATACATGTCAGATGTGTCCTCACGTTGGCATGTTGTGTAGCGAAGGCGTCGTCCTCGTCACTTGACCATGGTTCAAAATTACGATATCTATCACTAATAGACCTCGGGTTATTTTAGAGAGTGACGTTAATAAAGACTCATAGAGGATTCTGAGTCTCTTCAAATTTCAAAATAAGCCCCATTACTCGAAGAACCTTTAGCAACATCAGGATTCGAACTTACGACTTGACTGTAACAACGTCGAATAGGGACTCACTATCATGATAACATTGACCACCATGACCTTAACAATTAGCAAAATGCGGTAGTTTCAGAGATTTTTTTTTATTAAAACTTATTAATTTGTTCTCGGTTCAATTTTCTCTCTCAACTAACAAGAATACAGATTTAGGACTAAAATTTATCTGTAAAAGGAAGATGTCTCTACAGAATTTTTGAAGTAAAAACTTCTTTACGCACGCTCGACTTGGGGAGTAAGCTGGTGAATGCGTGACGAGAGCGTTACGAAAAGTGTAATCGGGCGAGGCGAATGTACGCCCGAGCGATCGAGTGAGTGAGTGATACCCTCAGATTGGGCTTGTGGATTTTATATCCTAATATACTATTAATAAATAAGGTTTCCCCACCCACTGTAGTTATCAAGGTATTAATCTTTTGAAAAGGAAAATCTTCGTTGAACACATTGTCAACAATAGGAAGAACGCGATTCTTGATTTCCTGAATGACAGAAAAAAGTTGTCCATGGTTACTTTCAATTGCCAAAGTCTCAGAAAACACGTGTTGGACTTGAGCGATCCCGTAATTGATCCAAGCAATATTTTGTTTCTATCAGAAACCTGGTCAAATGACGATGAAAATGTTGACATCCCGAATTTTAATTGTATTGCAAAATTTAAGCGTAAAAATGTTAGATCAGTAGGAGTGGCAATTTATCAGAAATCGAATGATGCCTCAAATATAGTAATTCGAACATGGACATTTTATTACGATATATTCGTTAAATCGATATTGGTCAATCATCAATTGGTGATATATGTGCTGCTGTTTTGGACGATGGAACAAATATCATAATGGTAGTTGTTTACATTTCGTCCAATATAACACAGTTAATAATATAAAAAAATTTTATATAAAAGACTTATGATTTACGGTCGAGTAGGCTCTGAAGAATTAGGAGAAAACTATTATACGTTGCCACTAATTTTAGCAGGAGATTTCAATGTTAATTTTGCGTCCGAAGATGGACAACTCTTGGTAAACTTTCTACAAGATAAATTAGAACTACAAATGAATAAAATGAATAATAACCGAAATGAGCATATCACAAGACATGGAACAACAATCGATGCAGTTTTCTCTAGATACCTTTCTAATTTTCATTCGAAAACACATGTATCTTATTTCTTATACCATAAGCCTATTGTCACCTTACAATCAACCACAGTAATTACTGATGTATCCAATAATGAAAATAATGAATAAAAATAAAATTCTATTCAGCAATATTAATTTATTGATGAAAACCCATAATAAATTTAAATATTTGTAGAAAATTAATATATGTATATGAATACACATGTGTATATTATACATATATAAACATGTATATATACATACATATAGATGAAGCTAAGGAAGTTTTACTTCACTCGTGTGGTCTAAAGTACACTCGTTTTTTACATTCTATGCCTTTTTTTATCACAATAATCATTTAACAATGCGTATTAGGTAAGAAAAATCACGGTGAATATAATATGGAGCAGTTGATGAACTATTATTTTCATTGTATCGTTCATGTTGATGTCTTTTATACACGCAATAATATAATCATGTGAAATTCTAATTAATCTCAGTTTTTCAGTCTAAGGATAATTGAATATTTGCTGAGTTTCCAACATCATCGTTTGAGCGACAATCTTCTCAACTGATAAGCACTAGTTGTTTATTTTTTAACGCGTTCATTTTTTTATTCATTATAGTATGAAACAGTTAATATAAAACAAAGAATTGTATAAGATTTGATTTACTATATCGTGAAAATATACATTCCGTGTTCCATTTATAAGAGTTTTATCTCTCCTCTCTCTGCTAGATATACATCTGCTACATTATTAAAATGTACAATTCATGCATATAATAATCATTTATAATATTTCTTTTATCTTTTCTAATTTACGAAGAGAAATAAAATCACGCGCGGTAAATTATTTTACATAATTCTCTATGTAAATAATATTACATTTATTAAGAAAATGTGGTTTCCTGAAAAAATGTTATACATATGTACTGCAAAGAGAACTAAGTTGCACTTCTGAAATATAACAGCCTTATATATAATTTATATATAAATAATTCCTTCCTTCCTCAGTGGAGCCTCACTAGACAGCCTAGAGGGAGCCTTGGTCTTCTCAAGAAGCCTTTTCCAGGCCAGCTTTCTTCCTGCTAGTGTTCACTAGTTTTTTAGTTCTCAAAACTAGATCTTTTTCTAGACCATCAATCCATCTTAGATTTGGCCTACCTTTTCTCTGTATACCATTTGTTTGGGCATTTAAGACATTCTCAGTGCTGAGGTCTTCGACGTGTCCTGCCCATTTAATTCATTGTATACACTGGTGTGCAAAAATTAAGGACGAAGTCGAAAAATTAGCATATCAGCTGAACGAAGAGGCAGAGCGGACAGAAAGACCAATCAGGAGATTAAGTGAGGTGATGTACGGTAGCACATGCGCAATATGCAGGTAGACGTAATGGGGGAGTGTCTGAGTAGTAAAACATGTTGTCGGTGTAAGATTAGTATTTCTGGCAAAGAGATTGCACACCGTATAGCAGTTAAAATCACACCGAGTTGCTGCCTCAGCGAGAAATGGCGAATAATCAATCTGTTAGACGACATCTGGATGCTTTTACGCGAGGTCGAATCATTGGGAAGTTGGAGGAAGGTCGCAGTGTGACAAGTGTGGCTGCATAGTTCGGAATTGCTCACAGCATCGTTTCACGATTTTGGAGACAATTTCAAACTACAGGAACAGCTATCCGGGGGTTCAGTAGTGGTCGTTCACGAAGAACCACACCCGCAGATGACCGGTATATTGCCTTACAGGCCAGAAGAAACAGGCGGCAGACAGCGGGAGAAATCGCTAGACACACGACACAGGCGACTGGACGACCGATATCGCGTTTTACCGTGGCCAGAAGACTGCATGGTGGTGGTCTGTTTGCACGACGCCCTGTACGGTGTGTACCTCTAACGCCTGCCCATCGGAGAAGGCGTTCTCTGTGGTGCCAGGAATACCGGAATTGGAGAGACAATGAATGGGGACGAGTACTCTTTACAGATGAGAGCAGATTCAGTCTGAGTAGCGATTCTCATCGCATACTCATCTGGAGAGAGCGGGGAAGCCGCAATCATCCCTCGAACATCATTGAAAGGGACAGGTATGGAGGGGGCGGTGTTCTCGTTTGGGGAGGCATCATGCTTGGTAGTCGTACAGACCTTCACATCTTCGACGCAGGTTCAGTTAACGGGACCCGTTATTGTAACGAGATTCTTCTTCCATATGTGCGTCTTTTTAGAGGCGCTGTGTGTCCGCAGTTCCTTTTAATGAACGACAATACACCATGTCATCGCACAGTAGCTGCCGAACAGCTCTTAGAGAGTGAGGATATTGAACGTATGGATTGGCCGGCACGATCTCCGGATCTCAATCCCATCGAGCATGTATGGGATTTTCTAGGCAGACGCTTGGCAGCTCGTACCTTACCACCAGTAACGATTCCAGAGCTCCGATTGGCGCTGCAAGACGAATGAGCAGCGATGCCTCAACAACTCATTGACACCCTTATTCTCAGCATGGGCAGACGCTGTGAAACCTGCCTAGCAGTCAGGGGAGATCATATCCCCTTCTAAAGACCGGATATTTCTTGCTGGACACCCGTCACAGGGATGTTTCGGCCTTCAGTCGCATTGCGCTCCATGCTACTTTTAGATAAAGTTTCTTTTTATTTCTTTGATTTCTTTTTCGGTAAGTTTTTCTTACATTACTCATGTTCTTACGTTATGGGGATCTTACGGTATTAAATGTGTTGATTTGGAATGCCTTTGTACAAAGTTATATTGAAAAAACCGTCTCGTCCTTAATTTTTGCACACCAGTGTATATTGATTAATTATAAAATAATAATATACAGCTGATACACAAATACGTAATCATTATAGTTATAGAAAAACGATCCAGTCCTTTTGTGCTAGAGTTATACTGGAAGCAATTCTTTTTCATACAACCATACATTTTCTAAAAACAATGCTAAACAAGGAAAAATTAGCTTCTTTGTTTTTAGTGGCGTAACGTACTCCCCTGCAACCCCCATTGCGGGGGGATAGCCAAGGGACGCCAGGGGGCCCAAAGCTTGACTGACGCCTAGTATGTATATGGGCTTGGTGCCGAAAACCTGAGTTTGCAGGGAGGGGCCTTATGTTCTTCATTACGCCACTGTTACGTTTGATTTTTTTAGTAGAAATCAACCTTCCTCACAAACGCATGCATTTATTATTTGCATAAATGCTTTTAATTGTCCTTATCTGCGCATTTATTTGTCTTTCTCATTTAAGCAGATATTTTTCCTTTCATCGTCTATGTATATTTTTGTGTTTAATTTTACAGTATTCAACCTCAATCCATATATTTATGTTTATCAATTTAAGAAAGGGAATTTTAGACAGGTTTGCACTTCCAGAGGATAAATATAAAAATAATCCGAACTTAGATTAAGGTTTGGGAGTTTGACATATCTAATTATATAAATCACAGAGATTTGTAGTAGGAGCACAAGCAAGGTTGTTAAAAGGGGGGGGGGATTCTTTATCATTCAGAAATTTATATCTGTGCCATTTAATTCTCTTTTATAACTTTTCGCTCTAATAAAACATATCTGACTGAGTTTTTCTTTGTATTATTCTAGCCGAACACTAGTTTCTGTGTCTACTAATTAATTCTCTAGTAACGTTATTACTTCGAAAGTATATCATCACTTTTCTATCATCTCAGTCAACATTTCTTCTTACAATCCCCAAAATAGGTTTGTTTCACACTTTTAAAAATAAATTTAATTTATTTCTGATTTTTAAGTATTTTCTTAAATTTTTAAGAACTTTTCCAATTGTAGAAGAGACAAAGATGACATACGTTTGTGTTTTCATTGCTTAAAAATTCAGATTTCAAAATTTTATTAAAGGAGAACAAATTCTTTTCAAATAAGTTTGTAAACCGAAATAGAAAAACGAATAATATATATGCAAGGGGTGATCAAATGAAAAGGTACGAAACGACATAAAAATGAAACAGTTAAATATTTGTATATTCCGCCAAGGGAGAATGTAGCGAGACATCTCGGGATGCCATTGGAGACTCTGACTGGGATCGGATCATGCGCGGGTGCCCGCATGCGCAGGAGAGAGCAAAGGCTCTTATAAAAAGCGGCGTCCAAATGATGCGAGCACAGAATTACTCGGGCACAGAAAAAGCATTAACTCCGATGTGTACTGTGAGACACTCCGACGCCAACGCAGGTCCATCAAGAACCGGGGCTGCTCACGGAGAGTGTGGTTCTGCTCCATGATAACGCGCGTCCACACGTCTCCAGAGTCATACAAATGGAACTGGACAAGTTCCAATGGGAGACGTTGGACCATCCGTCCTACAGTCCGGACATGTCACCCTGCGATTTCCATGTGTTTGGTCCACTGAAGAAACACCTGAAAGGAAAGCGCTTCAACTCGGACGACGTACTCAAGGACAATGTGAAGGACTGGGTCTCGTCACAGCCACAGGAATTCTGGGAACAAGGAATCCTGCGGCTTGTTCATCAGTGGGATCGTTGTGCTCAGGCCTATGGTGTATATTTTGAATAAAGTCTATATTTGTACCCACCGTGTCGTTTCGTACCTTTTCATTTGATCACCCCTTGTATATAATCTAAAAGTGAGACATAATTTATTATAATAATTCAATTTTATGTAGAATAATATTTAGCATTATGTGTATGTCTTGGGTTGCGTAAGAAGAGCGAGAACATACAATTTCCAGTTCATTTTATATAATATAAATATATGATAAATTTCATTTATGTAAAAAAACAAATGTTGATCTGAAATAATTTTCTTTTCTTTCTCTCTCTGTTTTTTTTTTAAAATTTAAACTATAGATTTTATGCAGAAATGTCAATTTTATCCATTAGTTGTTTTGGAGTATTAGGTAGAAACACCAGGCTAAACCTAGAATACATATTTAATTTTAAATAACGTGAAAAAATATTTTTTTCTTAGGTTCATTTTCTGAATTTGTTTGACAATAAACTACATGTTGAAAAAATTAAGTAAATTTTGTATGTAACGTGTGCTTAAAAAATCCAGTTTTCTGAAAGTTAAAAAAATTTATATATATATTTTTCTTCTCAATAATTTTCCTTCTTCTAAGTGACTCTTTTTAAAATATTGATGGAAAGATCTTAACAATTATATAAGGCATGTGACTGTCATACTTCTTAAATAAATTGATAGAAATCATAGTCGGCCTAAAAGGGCATTAATTTTAGACCAAGGTTGTTAGGCAGAAACCAGACACTTAAAGCTGTAATGATGGGTATTTTAAACTAAAAATAATATTATAAAGACGGTACCAAATACATTTCCACAATAATTAATGATTTTGGCTTCCCACCTCCTTCCCTCAATTTTTATATATATTGTAGATACTCTTATATTTCCTCTAATCACATCTTTATCTACCAGTTGTTTTCAGTGAAAAGACATTATAATTCTAGTATTAGTAATAATATACTTAAGAATAAATAGAAATAACCGAGGAAGAAAAAACATATAGCATAAAGTATACATATTATCAAGAACATAATTAAATACCGTTAATTAAAAAGGAAATTTTATGTTTAAGAATAATGGAACAATGACTTAACGGTCATGCGATAGATGTAATTACATGTTTTCGGCTGTTTCGTATGTGTTCTTGCACTTGTAAATGTCTTGTGTAAAATATCAAATTTAATAATGAGATACTAATAATGTTCTTGCATTTATATAATTCCTAAAACATTTTTTGAAATATACAAGGACTGCTCAAAAAGTATCTGATCTAGGGCAGAAAAAATATCTTAGTTACTTTGAGAGATTATGATCCTAATCAAAATTCAAAGTAGTCTCCATGAGTCTCACACACTCAGCCCAGACTTTCTTCCACTGCGAAAAACACTTCTAGAAGGTGTTTTTGGAATGGTTTTCAACTTCACGCGCGCCGTCGCGTTTTGTATTATCTCATCTCTACTCTGAAAATGGGACCCTGTTAATGGCATTTTCATTTGTTGAAAACAGCCAGAGGTCGCAAGAAGCAAGGTTCAGCTTTGATAGTGTCTGGTATAGATCCTGTGCAACTGCAAAACTTAGTTCTTCTGTTCCACCGACAGAACCTTTAATAACTATGGTGGTGGATCCTATATAATACACTAACTACCTCTGGACTGAAATGATCATTTTGGTCTAGGGGTAGGGCGTATGCTTTCGGAACGGAAGGTACCGAGAACGAATACGCCTTCATTGGTAACTCTGGAGAACTTCGAACTGACGTAACCTTCGCGCAGCAATCGTGGCGCCATCGATCCACCACAAATGCAAACAAAGCCGTCAGACACATCACACAATTACTAAGCCATCTCGCACATGACACAATCAACAAGCCGTCTCACACATGACACAATCAACAAGCCGTCTCGCACATGAGGCAATCAACAAGCCGTCTCATATTGACGCAACGGCTCACACGCTCGCCATAACAACGATATCCTTCGTTCACCTTACGGACTCACTGGTAAGGAGTGTGAGGCGGTGTATTCTATATAAGACACTAACTGCCTCAGCACTGACATGATCATCCTGGCCTAGGGTTAGGGTGTGTGCTTTCGGAACGGAAGGTGCCGAGAACGAATCCTTGTTCATAACAAACCTCGCAGTCGCTTTGCACATGATCACGCAAAATTGCATGTTGAGATCTTTGAACTAATATCAACTTATTCAGCAGTCTCTCGTAAGGTTAAAAGATGATCTTTTATTTTCATATTTTACACTAGGGTTTTCAATTCAGGGATTTCGGGATTACATTATCCAAATCCCGATAACGTTCCCGGGATTAGGATTAGACTATTTATGAAAAATACATGCACATTAGCAAGTTGAAATTACATAATAAAAGTGAAAACAAAATAAAAATATGGTTTGATATTATTATTTATTAATACAAAAATCGAACCAAAACAATTAATTATTAACAAATAATGAAATTAAAAAAACAAAACATTTCTTCATTACTGTAAATAAGTTTTTAAGAAGCAGCTTCTTTTAGAGTTTCATCGTTCAAACGGCTTCTTATTTTTGTTACAAATTGTCCTGCTCGTCCTGCAAAATGCTTGTTCAGATTTTATACTTGTAGGCTTTATCATCATTAAACAGGAGCCGAGTTTGCACACAGGAATTTTTCAAGCGGGGAGGGAGGGGTTCAGAGTTCAAAAGCCCACCATTCTCGTATCCTAATATGCTGCCAAACACATTCTTTATATTTTGCAGATTGTAGGGAACAAAAAAACAATAAAGAATAAATTATTGAATAAATAAAAAATTACCATTAATTTTACTAAGAGTAATTATTAATAACAATTCGATATTAAATTTTACGTACTCAACACATAGGATTATAATCAATCAAACAAAATCAAGGGCTATGGGGGAGGTTCTGGACTCGGGATTCCCCCCCCCCTCTTATGAGCACTACTGAATTGGAGTATTTTCTTTATCAGGTAAGTCATTACGTTTTCCTTCATTATCATTGAATTTTTGAATGACTAGTGTCTCAAATCTAATAGGCTGCATTGGTGCATATCTTTCTTTAATAACTTTATCTAGTTCTTCAGCTACACTTAATGGTTTTTGTGAATATAATGTGATTCAGTTATTGAATCAATTTCAAGTGTAACCTCATTTGAAAAAAACCAGTTGCATGACCTGTTAGTAAGGCAAATGGGATTTGAAGCATCAATCTTTCAAGCAGATTCACTATTTAATTTACAGCATTTAGTTGAAGAAGGAACTGTGACAAAATCAATCCCTGAAAGGTTACTTATATCATTGAGTAAGTATTGCAACACAACCACGAAGAATTGTGCGACATTCTCCCATACGAGAAGTGAGAGTGCATATAACTTTTTACTTGTTGCAAAGTTTGCATCTTTAAGCTTCTTTCACTTTTAGTACTCCGTTCCGTAAGAATTGTTCCATTAGATTTTTTTTTCAATATATTTATCAATATAAAAAATAATTACACAAAAAAAATTCTACGAACATATTTCATAAAAGAAATAAAAACTTTCTAAGAATTAAATTTCAGAAAATTTTGATGAGAAAAAAATTTGAAAAATAATTTAGACAAAAAAATTAAATCCCCGGGACATAGTTATTTTAATCCCGGGCTTTCGGGATTTGAAGGATCACCAAGATCCCCCCCCCCTGGGGCTTCAAACCCTACTTTTAATTTTTTTTCAACAACATCTACATTTCGAGCGGTTTGTGGTCTTCCAGAATCCTGATCACACTCTACCGATATATGCGGCAACTTTTAAAGCGTTTAAATCCCTCTTTTTTTTGGGTTACACCCATAGCATCGTCTCCGAACACTTGCTGAATCTTACGAATTTTTTCACTTAGAAAATCATCAAGCTTTTGATAAAAAATTTCATGAAGTACCTTTGCTCAAGTCTTTCAATCATCTTTAGGCCGACTTTAAAATCTGACGAACACGAAAACAGCACGTCACTCGACTGCCTCCGGGAAACGACTGGTACACTATAACGAAGGGAAATAATTCAACCATGTACATTAACCTATCACCTTCCACTGTAAACAGTGCCGCCTTTTTAGAATCTCTACAGAAAGCTGCAAAATTCACTTTTTGAACAGACCTTGCAGACGCAAATGTTTTTAAATCTAGAACAATTTTTTACTAAAGCACGTTAATGTTGATAATTAATATGTATTTTTTAAAAATCCTTATCTGGCAGCAGTGAGGCACATGAACTGTGTGTGTGATTGGTTTGAAATAAATAATTGCATCTTTTATGCGACGAGGAATAAACCTGGACTGCTTTTCCCTATACAAAGTACCACACCACGCCAATGGGCTTTGAGCCCTGACAGATTTAACGTGCACCACTACACGGCGGGTCATCAGTGACGTTAGGTTTTGAGCTCATGACGAGCCAATTGCGAGTTCCTGATCACCACCACTAGGCCACCACGGTCACTTTTAAGCATAAGTGAATGGGGCTTATAATCCATGTTCAAAGGAAATTTATTTTAAGAAACTGGATACAATTAAAAATTATTATTATGAAATAATAATCACATCAGTGAAACTCAATACACGGGGAAATAAAATCGAACATAATATTAATATAAATCCCTTGAAATAAATCGTAATAAAATGAAGAAAAATTTTATATATCATTCTTTAAGTAGGAAAAAAGGGCGTATTATTGTGTGTGTATTCCACAGAATAATAAAATAAACTTCCACTCAATTCCAGCGATATGAAAATTCTATAAATAGACTTCTATAAGCAGACTAAGAGCATCATGGGAAAAGGAAATGAGAAATGAACTGATTTTTTTTTGGTGTGTTCTGAAAGGAAGAGCTATCTTTTCAAAGTATGTTTATATAAATTTGTTCAAAACTGATATTTTTATGAGTTTTCCCCTTAAGATAACACATTCCTTTTTTTGTAAGAGCTTGTATTATAATACTACAGCTATAAGAGAGAGAAAATGTCTTTATCTACCCGTGATCTCAAGTATTTATCCCTCTCTGCTTTTGTGTTACTTATACATTATAAAAATAACAATATTAAACGGATGTTATAAGTATTTATTTCGGAAAAAAAAATTTCAATATTCTATTAGATCAGTTTTTTTCTCTGTGAATATATCAAATGAAAGGAATAACGATGTAATATTAAAAGAAATGGGATACACAGAGGATGAGTTAATATTTATGCCGACTTTAAAGCTGAATGAGAGAGAGAGAGTGCTATTGCAACGGACCTCGTAGTTTTGACTACAGTCAAGTGACGAGGATGACATCTGAGCTGTCCCTTCTCCTAACTTCCATACACACCAACAGAAGGACTTTTGAGCCTTGACATATTTAACGTGCATCGGCCCTTTCTGCGTGAATGAATGAGTGAATATTAACGCCGCACTATTTAGCTACACG
>BMAO01029933.1:0-19028 GCA_019973975.1 Trichonephila clavata | reverse complement strand
CTTATGTAAATGCTATAATTTAAAAGTGCGGCATTATTTACAGCTTTAGATCTCTATTTTGAATTATAATTTGAGTTTGCATAATGAAGAATAAACAAGATATCAATCATTGGCATAGCCAAGTAATTTTAGCGCGTTTTTCACATGTTGTATTTTACAATAATGCAACTAATGAACTTTTCACTAATATAAAGTAGTACTGTACCACTCCTCTAAATGTACTAATATTGAGCTGTTCAGGAAAATTTGTAGGAAAATTCGGGAAAACTATGGGAAAATTTAAATATGATTCGGCTCATCTAGGGCACAAATGCGACCAAATGCCGAAAACCGAGGTCAATTGGTTGCTTATTGGCTGAGAAAAAGGTACGACAAAATATGGAACGAAGACGAAATTTGCGTCCTAATAGCGCTTTTGTTTCACTGCGTGAAAAACGCGCTAAAAAGGAAAATAATTATTCAGCAACTTAAATCTCAAATTTAGACTAAAATCTAATCACCATAAAAATTTGCATCGTAACAAAAATAAGGTACTGAGATTGAAATAAAATTTATTAAGTGATAAAACAAAGATAATATAAATTGAAGTGACGTGTCGAAATACGTACAAAAATTCTATTAGTTCTTTAAAATATTAAAATGGTCGTTGTTTATCATTTGATAATATTTGCATAATCCCCCACGAGACAAAAACCACTTGATGCTTAGTTAAACTATTTTTACATTATTTGTTTATTCCTGTGGTGATAAGTATATTTTGTTTTTTAGATTCAAAAATCCATTTATTTTGAAGTGCACATTAAGAAATTTGGATTTATACGAATGTTTATTAAATATAAAATATTTAATTTATAAGCTGAACATTTCTATAATACTTGTTTCAATTTTACAGAAAAAGACTTTCGCGCTAATCTACATTTAAAGAAAAAAAAAGAAAAATTCTTTCATAATCTCCTTCATTATTCCTCTCTCTTAAAAATGTATTCTTATAACGGAAGTTATTAGAGTGAAATTTCTTATAAATGACTCATACAAAAGTGTTATCAACAAAATTGAATGATTTTTATGTGAAATAATCTTTAAAGCAGAAATCTTCATGAAATTATTTGCTAAAGAAATCTGGTAGGGATCATATAACTATAAAAGTATTCAAGTGTATTTGCATTTCAGCGAATATAGAATCCACTAGAAGAAATGCTTTTTATTACGTGAGAGTGGGTGAAAAATGAATTTTTTTAAGGCAAACAAAATATGGTAAAAAGGTTTTAAGTATAAAAAGCATAATTCTCTTTTGCTTCAATTTTTAAAAATTTTTACTCCTTTTCCCCACAAATGTCGTATATGAAGACTTTTCTTTCCATCGGGTGCGATAAAATAGTACCTCAAATTAAATTCAAAAGCAAGATAAGTTAAATTATAGATAGGTTAATTAATTAGATAGGTACGATTAATTAATCGTACAAAGTTTGAAATTATTATCCGTATACAAAAATCTTTTATTCAGAGGATAGTTTATATCTTTGAGCGATATAAAGTTCCTACCTGAACGAAAATGAAATCAGTGGTAGTATAAATGATTGATGACTTTACAATGATTTTTTTTTGTAGAAGATATGTCATAAAATAGACGATAATTATTATGAATACAAATATATTAAGATGTTGATTTGATATAATTCAAGAAACTCACATATATTGTGAAAAGCTTTAAACCCTATCCATGCGATATATAACGTTATCAAGAGTTAAGCGTATATGAAACATTTGTTTTGATATTTCCTGACAGTAAATTTACACATGTAAAGGTTAGACCTATAAAGTACTTTGTTGAGGGACGTTGCAATACTTTTATAAGTAAAGCTTCAAATATCCAAAACAGTCATGTCTGAAAAATGAAAAAAACCCTATCATGAACGATCCCTTTGTGCTTTTTAAAGTTACCATTTTAATGGGATGTCAGATAATTTTATTTCTTTTTTTTTAATAAAAACCCAATACCAAGAAACAATAGGACTTGTTTAGTTAGAAATTTTAAAGGATTATCATTGTCCTATAGCCTCAACAAGGAAAAGTTACCCATTTATATATTAATTTTATAAAATAGCGCACTTCCACACATATAAATAAAATTTTTTTTTTTATAACATTTTAAAATTATAAGATGAGTAAACCTTTCATTAACGTTTATATGAATTTATATTATAAAAAAAAATTATTTCCGACTTAGCAGTTTTATTGATTTATCGTTATTACTTTGAGTTGAATAATACATTTCTATCATTTCTCATTTTTTCAAAAAAAAAAATGCTTAAATTTCCTTTTATGTTTTTTTTTCCGAAGGATTTATAGAATCTGCATTTTTCCTTTCCTTTCTCTTTCTTTACCCTTATAAATTCTTGAATATTTATTATTTTATTTTAATTGTAGTTTTGCATTTCAACACATTTCATGCTTAAAATTGATTTTTTTTTGTAAAAGAAAAAAGAATAACGTGATTTATGATAATAAACTGACTTCACAAGTATTAAAATGCTCTCCTCTACAAAATGTATTCGATTCATCAATTTCCACTCTATATAACGAAGCATACATATTCATTTCATTTTGCAAATGGACTGGAATTTCATCTCTCTAGACACCTCTTTCCTATTAAAGGACACCAGAAATGCAATGTTCTCACGTCACTATTTTAAATGCCACCTGATTGCAGAGTTGAGAGAGAATCTCACCGACAGAGATATGCAAATGTACATGAAATGCATTTTAGGTAGAAGTGGCGAGGGCTTGTATGATGGATGGATTACTTTGTAATTATTCTTTTCTGCTTAATGTCATGGGACAAGTATCGATCTTGACGTAGAAATAACTGATATTTTTAGAATTTCGAAATATCCAGCAGAATCTTTGGACATATTATGATGGAACGTTAAAAAATTCTATTATAGGACATATATAAATGAATTTCTACCGTTATTATTTACATATTTAAACTATGAAATATATTGTGAATTTAAGTCGTGTCCTTATGAAAACTTGTCAAAATCTTGCAAAATTATCATTTTTGATCAAATTCAAGGAATAATGGCGAATAATAAATATCTGAACATTAATACCACTAACTGCATAATCTATGATTACATTTAAATTTAACAAGTAATAAAAAAAAGTTTTTTTAAAGTCAATTCCTACTTTGAATGGATGAATAGAAAGTATTTTATTAATGATTGAGAATTTGAATTAATTTACAAAAATTTAGAACTCTAATAGATTTAGTCTTAAAAGAAAACTACATTAATTTTAATGGTTTTCTGTACAAACAAACCAAAGGTTGCCTCAAGGTGGCCCTGCTAGCAATAGTTTGGCTAATTTATATTTACACTTTTACGCAAATAATTATATTATTAATAATGATTATTACATAGTTATATATACATTGATGACCTAATTATTTTTGGTAAAAATAATAATTTTAACCCCAATATTACTTTTTAGCTGAATTATTTAAAGCTTAATAAAGTTAATAGTAATCCTGTTAAAACTAATTACTTGGATGTATCACTGTGTATTAAGGACTATAAATTACGCAGCAATATTTATGATATAAGAGATCATTTTAATTTTAACATTCTTAAAGCGCCTTACTGGAATTCAACCTATCCATATCTATATATGAAATATTATTTTCAATTATTTTTATTGTAATAATGTATTAGTTAGTGATAAATTTAATATATATTTAAATCTTAATAACTTTATTAAACTTTGTATGGAACACGGATACCCTCCTAAATTTATAAAAAGTTACGTAGCAGTTAAATAAAAGTATGTTATTAGTTGTACAGTTTATCGATAGATGGCGCCTCTAGCTAAGTAAATTAGCAATATTATATTTTATTAAAAATTAATTGTATATGTCTGGGTATACTTTTATTTTCTATAAATTTTAAAATAAAATATAGAGTTTTTAAATGTGTATAATATATAGCATTAATGTTATTTTTATCAAAACTTAATAATTTTATGCGTTACTGTTACTTGTCCATAGCCCGGGAATATGTGTTGTAGTACTCACGTGGCTGAGTCTTTATCTAATAGTTTTAACTTTGATTTTAAAATATTTTAGTAACTGTTACAGGCTATAATATTATCGTTTTAACATTAATAGATTATGGTTTTATTTATAATTATAGCTAAACTTCTCTAGAAATTTACTTGCTTTACCTTTGGCCCAGAGTATTGGCAAATTCAGATGAAGGTGGCTTGGCCGAAAAACATTGTTTAAACCTTGCAATCCTGGTTCCTAAGGCCAGGAGTTTGCTCTAGTATTTTCTGTGGCTAAATCTATTCTATCATGACTATAGTATATATATATATACTATAGATATGACGAGTCGAACTAATAGTAGTACTGAAAAAAAATACATGATTTGTCTGATTTTTGTAGAGAGAGTGAACTAATAGTAGGACCTGAAAAAAGCATGATTGTCTGCATTGTTGTAACAAGCACCCATTTGAATAGTTTGGCTGAAAAACCGGTTTTCGTCGCCAACTTTTGTCATTGTTTTAACAGTTACATTGTTGCAACAATGGAAACGAATCTAAGTTGGCGTCCAAAGCCGGTAATTAATTAAATTAGATTAATGAATTAACATTTGAGAAAACTGTATTAACATCAAGTGTCATCCACTACAAGTTTAAAAAAATTTATTTGAACTGTGTTGCGCTGTTGTTGCTAATATCACCTGTCTGACGTAGTAAGATCGAGGCACACGAAATTCATCTTGACATCGGGCTATATTGTACGCCTGTCGTTAGACGTAGCTTTGAGTACCATGCAGGTGACAGTACGATTTGGCTCGGTTCCACCCCAATTTTGAGGGAGAACAACCTGGGAGTGATAAGGGGCTTCCCACCTCTTTGCCCCTCCCCAATTTCACGAGAGGACTTGTGGCTCGATGGCTATTTAGAGTACCCCCATGCCACACAAAAGCACTATACATTTACAAACATCCATGCCTTATCCGGGATTCGGACCCAGGCTCTACGGCACAACAGTTAGCGTCGCTAACCGCTAAACCGGATGGGCGACTTATTTGAACTTGATTGGATGAATAGAAAATTAATATAGGGAGGAGTGAGCTAATAGTAGGAACTGAAAAATATGAAGACATTTCTTTAAGTGTATTAGCACTGAAATTTCCTTTTTCTAATGGAGAAACATTCCTTTACAATTATTTTCTTTTTTATGTTAAAGCTTATGAATTTTTTTTAATTACGAATAAATTTTAAAAATAAATTTTTGGAACGATTAACTTACTTCTAAAACGCATAATGCGCATTGCAAAAGTTCAACAGAACTTTGAGTCGAATGATCTAGAAAATTTAAGCACCTTTTCATAATCCAATCAGAAAAACAAGAAGTAGAGCTATTGTACACTTACGCTTCGTTTACATGGCATTGAGAGAAGGCTCAGTTCAGTTAATTTTTTTATTCTTGTAACCATACAAATTTAACATAATAAAATTACTTTTGGCGTTCAATATAAAAGAACATTTTTAATGTTCAAAAGTATTTGAAACTAAGTAATGGAATTAAACTCTCGATTTTTTCAAAAAAAATAACATAGAACTGCGAGGCAACTGTGTGTGAATCAATATAATTTTCTAATAATTTGATAACTGCCATCAGTTTTCCAATGAATTCCGAAGAAACCGAATGTTCCTTACAAGTGTTTGTTTAAATTTTTTGGCTTCTTTGGTTTGAAAACAATTCGATTCCTTTTAACTATTTTTGTCTATAATTCAAAAGATCAATAATTACTGAAGAAATTTTGGTGTTAAAATGAAGGACAAATCAATACGCAGCTTTTTTGCAAATAATATTTAAGAAAAACACGCAGTTTTCTTTTTTCATTATTAAGTAAGTATTTAAAATATTCTTTTTTTAAAATGTTTTCTGCAGCATCAAACTTAAGACAGTAATTTTTAATATTCCTGAGACGTTAATATTAGGTGTATATGGAATTCCTTAGTCTCTGCATTCATACGGAAAGCCCTCATTTATAATTTTGAAAATTATAAAAAATATATATAATTTTAAGGTCTATTGACTGAGTGATTGTGTATCTCGCTTTAACACCACAGGGCCGGCGATCTATCCTCGGGCTGGGCAAGGTCGACTCTGCCTTTCAGTGGGTCGATAAATGAGAACCAAGCTCGCTTGGGAATTAAACACTGGGGGTTTCGCTTTATGCTGACCACTTGAGCTGGACATCTGCTCATGCACCTCAGCGCCCAGAGGTTACGTATACTGAGATGGGCACAGTAAGCTTTGGCCCTCATGGGCTGTTGCGCCACTGAGTTTAGTTTATATAATTTCAACTAATTATAATAACTATATAAAAACAGGATGTAATAGCATATGATTATTTTAAATAAAGAATTTTAACGATTGGAACAAAAAGTTAGATTGATTTAACTTTTTAATAAAACATTGAAAATTAAAAAAAAATATTTGTACTGCAGAAATTAAAAAATACAGATATGTGTCGTTTTTTAGTAACCATGTGGTAAGAAATGGGCTTTCGTTTCCTATCCTTAAGGTGTTTAAGTGAAGTTGCGTTGTAAGTAAGTTAAAGTTAAGTTGTAAGTAAAGTTAGTTGTATAAGCTAAGTTCTTTTGCTCTTCGCGATGGGGATGCATTTGACATTCTTTGAAAAGAAACGTTGTAAATGAAATATTCTCTTTCTGGATCAAAAGAAATCTTTTATCTCATAATAAAATTCGAGTTCATTTTATCTACTTTGCACGAGAATAACTAAAATGAACTTGATTAAAGGTTCGTTCAAGAGATAAATTGCATGCATTGTTGTGAAAACAACAAAAGTCGCGTTTAGCCATAATCTTATTTTAAACTTCACAACCTTTTCTTATTTTCTTCCAAGTGGTTATTTAAATTTTCATTTCAATAACCCCACGTAGTTATTTAAGAGGTAACGAGTAATGGGCATAAAAATAATATTCTCTTTAATTCCTTATATTAAAGAAATTCATCCTTTGTCTCCTCGTTTCGTCGAGATGCGGCAGCCGATTGAAAGACTGGCTTGGTTGCCATGGAGATGTGACGGCTTTTTCTCTTCGCTCTCCTTCGAAAGCGAGACAGAAACTAAATCAACTGGGAGAGTGATTTCCAGCATTGCTGCGCTGCACTTAATGTGGACAGCTATCTATTTTTATGCAACTTCAACAAATAATTCTTTTTTTAACTTATTCTGATGAATGAGTAATAGAGCTTTCTCTAAGGTTCCCCGTAAATGTATAACCGGTACCTTTTTAACAGCAAATGATAAAAAAGGAACACAATATATAAAGAAACAAAAACAGAAACTTACCTATGAACAAAATGAAAGAAATTGAATTTTTCGGATTTAGTCGTCATTATCGTAAATGAAAATTTTTTACTTGATCTCAGTAAAATATCGAAAACTCTCATTATCCTTTAATCTTTGCGAAATTGCTAAAAAACACCCCCTCCCCCAAATAATTCTGTATCTTCTACCATGAAAAAGAAATGATTTTTTTTCTTTCAAATAGAAAATGGAATTCCTTTTTATTCACAATCACCATCTACCGTTTCTCCGTGTTGCTTCAAAACTATCAATATATTTTAGAGTAAACATGAAGAAAAAAATATTTTCTTCTTAAGTGAAGGACTTGAAATGTCATCGTATTGACAATAAAAGAGGAAAAATTTGGAGAATTCGAAGCAAAGCATTCATACATGATATCAAACATCAAATCAAAATACCTTCATAAAAGACCCTCTTCTCTTGGGAATTTCTATTCAATTCAATATTTTACTTTCCATTTATTCTAAAAAATAGGTAATATAATAGAAAAGACTGAAACGTTGATAAAAAGTTCGATATTTTCTAATTTTGATTTTAAAGGAAAATAGAATGCTATGCAATATTTCTGATAAATTACTCAAGAAATATTTTACTATTATTTTCTTACAAAAAATTTATTTCTTTGATATCAGTAAATTTTTAATAATGTTAATAAATTTTTAAATAATTTTGTTACCTTAAATTTTTAAAATTGTTTACGAGTTTAAGTAATATAGCAGTAAAAAATGTGAAGAACACAGTCCTCTTTATATAATTTATAATTTTATAACAATGTATTAACTTTTATTACTTTTTAAGAGCATTTGTTTATCATAAAAATACTCAATTGCCAAAAAAAAAGTGTTCAAATAATTTCCCAGAATAAAAAAAAAAGAACCATGTTTAGAATTATTAATGCAACTTTTTAAATGTATACAAGAATTTGTCTATTTTTAATCCCAGAGAGAGTTTGGTATTAATTAATTTAATATGTTTTTCTATAACCCTTATGTTAATTTGTTGTTGTTGTCGTGTCCTTTCCGAAGGGAAGGAATGAAAGTTGCCAGAGCCTGAGACAGGTTGGACTTCTATACGATAGATGGCGACTCCACCTATCTCCACCTCCGCAATTTAGGCATGGAACTGGAAGCGAGCGAAATATTCTCCAGCCCCCTGCATCCGTGGCTTCTGCTGCGACCGCCCACAAGACTTTCAGACCCACTGATTTAACGAGAACATACTTTGTGTGTACTCGGGGGCATTGGTCATCAAACCCAGGCCATCCGGTCTGTTGTCTGATGCCCTAACCACTAGGCTACCCACGGCACTTTATGATAATTTAAAATGAGTATTTTATGACTGATGATGAATTAAACTATAACTAGTCCATTAAGTCAATGGAGTTTTCACGTCAGTTCACCTGACCGGAACATCTACTCAAACATCTCAGCGCTCAAGGTCACGAAAACTTAGATGGACACTGTAGGTCTTGGCCATTAAGTAAATTTAAATTTGAATTTCCTTAAAAACTAATTGAAATAACAAAATAATATTCTTAAAGACTAAATGATTAACATTAATTACTTTTTTAAATTAAGATCCAACATTTTTTAGCATATCCTTTCATTAAATTCTTGAACTTGAATTATTGTAAAATTATTAAAATAATATTAAGATCTTAATAAGCTGAAAAAGTGTAAAAACATATTTAGAAATAAAAAAACTTAATCAAAATAATTTGTATCAAAACTAATTCTTACATAATACGAATTGATGTTATTTAGTTTAAAGATCTTTTGTACTATAATAAATGAAGTCTTTTTTTCCCCGTATTTTTCTAATTTCTTTATTTATAAGTATCTTACAAATTTCTCTATCAAACGATTAAAAAAAATATTTCAATCATTTAGAAAAATAAAATTATTTTGTTTTTTTTGTTTTGGTAGAGGGAAAGCACAAAACTACAAATATAAGCTAACAAACTGCATCGAACTCAATATACAATAAAATCGTTTGTCCTAAATTCCAAGAAGCCCAGTACTTTTTTGAAATAGAATATTCTTTTTATTTACAAATGCTAGAGAGAGAGGCATGAATATCATTTGAGCTATTAAATATTTAAAACAGCATGGAATATTTTGTTCAGCAATATAATTTTTATTTCTTTTCACAAAACTTGCTCTTGATTAAATTTCTCCTATTCTTTCTCTTTTTTATTTCTTTCCCGCTGCTTCAACATTCCAAATATGGCGGAGGATGGATAAAGAATCCATTACCTCTCCAAAGACCTGAATTCCTTCCATGCTTTCGCTTTTCAATTTTTATCGATTGAGCTCAGGTGTTGTCACCATGGAACGATTTATCGAGATTCCAAATTATCACTGAATCTTGAAATGGACATAATAAAAAGAGATAGAAAAGCAAAATGGAATAGTGAGAAATTTATTTCAAATATTGCGGTAATCGTGATGGTTAGCTTATAAAGCACAAGATGACATTTTAAATTTTAAAAGTAAAACGGATACTGCAAACATTAACTATAAATGCAATGTGTTATAATGGTTTGTTATTATGGTTATAAGCATTTTACTTTTTACTTAAAATTTCAGTATTTGAAAAGATGATGCATATTTATTGCTCATGCATAAATATTTAAACATTTGCAGAAGTATTGTGCTTATTGTTAAAAATGATTCTTTATAAACATTTATACAATAGTGTTGACGTTTAAATCTTTTCTAAATTTATTTTACTGTATCTCTGGAATATTTTAACATATTAATTCTACAAATACTTTTAAAATTATTTTCTTTCGTACGTATTGCTATTTCTTAACATTTTTAAAGGGATTTTTTAAACTATTTGTGCGGAAAACACTTTTTTAACAAATAAATCACAAATAAATATTGAATATTTTTTGCGCTCATAATTTTTAATGGAAATGTCCAACATATAGAAATCTCAAAATTTTCACATTTATATATTATAATTACTAAAATCATATATTCCTAAGTGGTTCATGTGGACTCCTGGGAGTCTTTTAACAGCTGAGAAGAGAATGTCCTTGGAAAATTAAATTAAATTTAAGGTACGAGGACAATGTTAGGAGGTCTCGGAAGTTTTTATATAAAAAATAAATAGTACGCAACATTTTCATTATTATGAAAGTTAAAATACACTTGCCTCTCTGAAAGTCTGCGTACAGGCAATCCTCTTACGTGTTTATGCTATAATTAATAGTAAAATCTCGCTTCAGAATATCAACATGCCTCATAGGGATTCTTCAAAATTTCCTTATTCAAACAATAAAATCCACTTTAACCCGAAAAAACAACAATGACCACCAAATAATCACCAACCACCCTCGCCAAAAGTCTGCGTACACTTACAAAACAGAGTTTTTAAAGGACCTTTTATTATGAGAAAATTACTCCGTTGTGGTTTTAAGTAATTATAAGCTTCTGTACTCATTTATTTAGATTTTGAGGTTTGAACGCTTGTGGGATTCCATGGTTGGTAATAGAAAAGAGATAAATGTATTATTGAAAGAAAGGCCATCTTAGATTTTTAAAAAACCTTTAAAGCAGTTAGATGAAATTGTTAATAGACATTAATTAATTCAAAGAATGTTCATAAACTTCAAATAAACTAAACTTTTAACGTCTAACTCAAGATCCTGCCATCCGTCTGCAGTGCTCAATGAAGTTCTTAAGAATCATGCTTTGTAATACGTACTGTAAAAATAAATCCAAGACTATAAGCTTTACAAGTAGCTAAAACTGCTGCTGATATTCCAAAAATATGTGACTTTAACCACTATTCGAAGCGAACTGAAAAAAGATGACTATCATGGTCGAGTTGCATTGAAAAAGCCATTCGTCTCTCGAGTGAACAAGATAAAAGAAAGGCCTTTTCCAATGAAAATACCTAGATATATATATATATATATATATATATATAGGACATAAACTTTGAAAAAATATAGTATATTCAGTTGAGAGTAATTTGTATTTTCTGCATCAAAGGATAAAAAAAAAACTGCAAAAATTCCAGTACAGAATCTTAAGAAAGGGAATCATTTTCCGACTATCAAGCATGGAGGAGGAGGCATAATGGTTTGGGAGTGCATAGGAAAGCCTTTGGGTTGGTAATCTAGAACTCATTGAATCAACAATGAACAAAATTGATTACTTGAGCTTATTGAAGTAAAATATCAGGATAAGTGCCGAGAAAATTGCGGCGAAAGGAGGATTTTTACTTTCAGCAGGACAACGATACCAAGCAAAAGTTTCTCATTGTGAAGTCATGGCTGCTCCAACATGTTCCAAACCAATTCCGTAAGCCATCGCAGTCCCCAGACCTACGCATATTAGAGCATTTGTGAGATTTACTCGAGTGGATAATCAGGGAGCACATATAACATCGAAAAAGGCATGTTTATAGTAAGAGAATGAAACAAAATAACCCCAGAAGAGACAACTAAGCTGGTTGAATCCTTGCCAAATATGTTGAGAGAGGATGTAAATAGAACGGAATAACTTAAAAAGTATTAACTTTTAGTTACAATTCATTATCGTATAGTTTTTTTCAAGTGTACGCATATTTTTGATGCCCACTGTTTGTGTCGTTCTCAAGTTATGATTACTTGTGTTATTTTATGTAATGATCAGGTGAATATTTGTATGAAAAAAATGTTATTCGTAGCATAAGAGGGAAACAAAAAAGATGAAGAATCTTAGGTTTGAATTGATTTAAGAGTTTGTCTTCTTAAGATTGAAATTAAGATTCTTACTTCACAAAAAATAATCCTTTATATTTTTTAAAATTTCAATGGAAATACATTGTTTTGATCATGACTTTGTAGTGAAATTTCACCTTATATAAATAATAATCATTTGATGCAATAGATTACTTGACAATTTGATTTTTTTCTATACTAAGTTATAGAAATACGAACAAATAATTGTCAGCCGGGAACAAAAATTATATAATTCAGAATTCAATTACAAGGAGTAAGTTAAGATTTGGAAAATAAACAGTATGAATTTATTTCTCTCCCTGAAGCTTCATTCGAATCAATTCCATGAAACTAGGCTTCATTGAGTGGCAAGTGGCTCCATTATTTCTTTCGCTATATGAACTAATTTAGAAAACTCAGCATTAGTTAAGTTAAAAAAATGAAGTAATATCTGTTAAGCAGTAATATGTATCAGAACATTTAATGAGATAATAATCACTTCTGAGAGGGATTATCTCATTTAACCTTAGGTTAACTTTTTTTTTGCAATGACAAGCCAAGGTATCGATTGAGAGTTGATTACTGAATGATTTTACTCCTTCATATTTGATGCACTATTCAACTGTAATCTGAAACCCATGTGCTTTTTATTTACAGAATTAGTAACACGTTTCATTTGCTTCTAGAAGAATACTTATTATAAGCCTTGATATTAATTAACGGGATAAGATTTGTTTGCAGGAAATTACATTATATATATTTGTAGAATGCAAATAAGCTTATATTATAAATTAGAAGAATGATTACCATCGAAATAGATAAGTTACAATCATTAAGAAAAGAGTACAACATTCTTAAAACATTCAAAACTTTTCCGTAGTTTAGGAAAATACGCATCGCTCTTAAAGGCTGCAAAGAACTAAGTTTTGATGGATTAATAATTTAATTTATATAACTAATAAGCGTCTCAATAAGAGTTATGTTAATATTGATGACTGTTTTCGAATGAGGTTTAAAATCATGAAATAAATTCAAATTTGGAATTTCGCAAGGTTTAGGCTGAAAGCTTCGGCTTTTAAAAACGGGTCTTGTAATGTTAATGAAGTGTGTTAAACATTTGATAGTGATTTTTTGTTCCATACTTTTCAACGATATTTATTTCAGTTTATTAATATTTTTTCTAATTTTTAAATTACAAAAATATTAAATGCGACTATAAAAAAACATATTTTTCTATGCTTACAAGAGTTTAAGTTATGTGTGAGATATATCTCAAGAAGTTACTGCAATTTTACCTAATTATTCTCGAAAATTTAAGTGTGTATTTGCATTAATCTAATTGCTGTTTAATTCATGTTTGCCCTATATTGGATTTGTTAGGGAAAATATGATTCTCGAATTTTGTTTACAGCTTACAAAATTTTTAACATTTTTAATTATTATTATCATATTTATTATTTTAATGGTTTGTTTTTGTTTAGTTTTGATTTTTTGAGCTTTTTTAGTTTGTGTTTTTCTTATTGTGTTTAGTTACTTGTTGAAGTTATTAGATCTTTTTGATTTCCTATGGTAACCCTAAAGGTTAACTTTTGCAAGTTGAAAATTAAGAGAAAAAGTGATCAATGAATTCTTTTTAACGTGTGAGGACTATCACACATTAAAAATAATTAAGTTTCCATGTTATCTTATTAAATAAAGTAGAAGTTTAAAAAGTATTATGCAATTTTAAATCTTTTTCTTAAATCTGTTTCTAAATTATGTGTATTGTAAGCAATTGCTTGGGATAATTCTAGAAAAAATAATAATTCAAACTAAATCACATCAAATTTTTTAAATAAAATTCTTAATTATCTAAGGCAGCGTTTCTCAAACAGTAAGGCGCGACCCCCTAGGGAAGCGTGATATCCCTCTGTGGGGGGTGAGCATATTGAAAAGTTGAAAATAAAAGATTTGAAATAAGTATTAATTTATTGAAAGGAAGTAAAGCAAAATGCATTCTGATGTAATAAAAGTTAAATACACAATTATACTTGTGACGGATCTATACGTGTCATTATTCACTAATCCTCTTGGAGAAACTTTGGGGCCAGCATTCGCGTTAATTCACAGCCTCTTAAGAAGAAACCCTGATATTTAAATTAGTTTGATTATATAAAGTCTATATATAAGTTTTGTAGATGTAAGATAGAAGGAGCAGGAGAGCTGTTGCGGTACATAGGTGAGAATATTAGAATATTTCATTGAGTATTTCATAAACTTAGCGTGAGTTAAAGAAGGAGTTGCTAAGATAATAAATTATTGGATTAACGATCAAAAGATAGATTGAATCAGATTTAGTAATCAGATTACTAGCGCTTGTTCACTTTGTCTAGTTCACTTAGTCGTGTTCAATTAGAGTTGTTCATTGAGAATAGATTGCTCGCTTTATATATCACTCCTAGGGTTTCCCTTTGTAGTTTAACTTGTGATTGATTGATTATGGAAGTTGTTGGTGATGCTTTGTTTCCCCCCACACCCTTAGGTAGGCAAGACGGTGAAGGAGCTGTGCCAAATAGGTAACGCTCACATACTGATATAATATACCTATAAATGTATTAATACTACACAATATTTTGTATATACTAAATATATTCAATATTAAATTAAAAACAAATTTATTAATTACTAGTGCCTCTTATGGGCTCATCATAAACAAAATTTATTACTTATTTTGATAGTTTGTATGGTTTATTAAAATCGTATTGCAGATTTAGAATCAAAATACTTTTTATTACATTCAATACATTGTTATAGTATGGAGGAGGGTGGAGATGAAATTATGATTGAAAAGGATGTCGAAAATATTGAAAGCTTGAGAAACATTACTCTAAGGATTGCAGAAGCTATGTACGTATTCAAAATTATTTTTGCTTTAGGACCAACGTTACAGATACTCTACATTATTCATATATATAACCAGTTTCATTATACGATCATAATTGGTACTAAAATAATTTCTATCTAAACGGACACATTTATCGATGCTACAACTCACAAAGCTATCATTTATGCATAATTGACTAGAAATCACTCAAAAGAATATATTTCTTTTTGAAGAAAAATACTTTCATGCTGAAAGTAGACAGACTCAATGAACGGTCATCTATCAATTCCTGTATTGCGAAAGGACATTTCTCTCCCGTGTCAACCCAGTACGCGGGTGTTCCAGATGCATCACTTTTTTTCAATCCTTTAAAGTAAGGAAATGAGATTTTCTGACGGGGAGCCATAACGAAAGATTACTTTGCCCAAGGAAATTCAAGTATGGAAGAAATAAAATTGATATCTTTATGCGTTTTTTCAACAAATTTTAGAATGTGTTACTTCCAATATACTACCCGTTTCAGGTTTGATTAATCAAAATAAATGGTTTGATAAAAAGGAAGAAAAATATATAATATATTTTCATTTAATAGATTTGTTCAAAGAAAAAAGTGGATTTAAAACTTGAAATGTGAACTCTTTATCTTTTATTATTTTATTATTTTTTTATTGACATATTAAATTATTTAACATATTAATTAAATATTACATCACATCATGTGTGATTCGTTAAAAATTTACTTTGAATACTTATGATTAGTTCGAATGAAAAATTTACTTTCAAACAGTATAGCCCAACTAATAACAAAAAATATATTCATTTTGTTGAGTAAATTACAAACTTTAATAAGTAGCTGAATTTGAAAAATTTCCTTTAATTAAAAAACCGGGAAACATTAATGAACAGCGATTAAATTTATAACTCGAGAAATTACGAGCTAAACATGAGGAATTAGTGTCGATACCAAATATTGGATTTTTAAGAGTCATTTATTCTCACGGATACAATGGCCTATTAGTTTATATAATTAATAAAAATAGATTCTTTTATACACTTGATTAATACAAGATTAATTTATAACTATTGATTAAAAAAGTTAATGTATAGTAAAACATTATTTTCCGTTTTAAATGAATTGCTACGAGAAAAATAGTAAAATGTTACATTAATTTTTATCTTATTTTAAAAAACTCCTTAAAAGGGAGCAATATTTTGTTGAATATTTTTTGATGTAGCAATGGTAATTTATTGCAGAGAGGAAATCAATTTGTGGAAGTACTCATATCTTAAGGGGAAAAAACCGATCCTAGAGAAAGATACTTATTACGTCAAAAAAGAGTCTTCGATGTCAGATGAAGAAATAAAAATAAATTGATCGAAAATTTCTACTCAATTTTTTTCTTTGAGGGAAAGTAAAATTTTTTGTCGTATTAAAGAACTAAAATGCTAAGTTGTATGAATCTAAATCAGTGATTCCCAAAGTGGTCTATATGGACCCCCAGGGTTCTATGACGACCTGCAAGAGGTCCACGGCAGCGAAAAAATAATTCGGGGGTCCATGAGGTGTAAATGGTGGTTTACGATAGCCTAAACAAGATTGCGACTTTAATTTTAATAGAAAATCTAATAAATTGTAATCCATATTTATCTATTTAACAGCTTTATTTACTAAGTTTACTGGGGTTAATTTGCAATTACAAGGCATCAGATACATTTTTTTTAAAAAAGGTCCACCATTTTGAGTGTTTTTTTCTCCAGAATCAAGCTAAAGGAGTATAAAACTGGACATCATGATTTTTAACAGTTTCTCAATTTGTCCACAATCTGCCAGAAAAATGACGCCTTAACCTATGTTCAACATTTAAATGCCTTTTACTCAGGTTTTGAAACTAGGTTTGAGAATGTTTTGACCATGGTAATATCACAGTAAGAAATGAATTCATGTTGTCACATGAAAAGAAAAAGCAAAAATAAACTAATGTCTGATTACAGAAGGGAACTTATTTTAATAACCCTACCGAAGCTCTTAAAGTCAAGTTTAGAAACGAACGTCAGTAATTTTGGCTTTAAAACGATATACCTGTTATTTTTCCGAATTATGGAACATCTTAAGAAAGTTTTTAATTGCTTTTCCTAGAGAGGAGGAGTTTCAGCATGGTTGCCAATCTCCAAAATAAAAACAGAAAGAAAAATAAAAGAAAGATTGGATCTTACTAACCGAGGAGATTGACGGTTAAACCTGAAAAGATTGATACCGAATGTTAAAAATGTGCTATTGTGAAGCACCAGATTCATCCTACCCATTAAAACAGTTGTTTGTTGCTCAGTTATTTAAAGAACAATTATTCTATATAATAAATTCAAGTTTAATTAAATAATTCACATGTGTTTCTATAAACACGCTAATTAACCCCAATTAGAAACATAAAACTTTTAAAGTAAGTAGTGCTATAGCAGCTGTCAAAAAACATTTAAGTTGATAAATTTGCAAAAATTTAATATTAGGTAAAAATTTAATATTATCAGTCTACACAAAACCGAAAAACATGGAAAGGGGTCTATGATACAAAAAAGTTTGGGAACCTATGATCTAAATGTAGTAATATTAATTCCATGCACATAATCTTTTGGAAAAAAAGGAAAAGAAAAGAAACTGAGTGTTTTTATTAAAATTAAACGAGTGTAAGCGTATACAGCTCATTCATAGATAATAAAAGGATTAAAAATTCAAAGCTGTAATATCTGTCATCGGCTAGCAACTGTACGCTGAATGTTAAAATCCTAGTGTTGAAAATTTCAGCGACTTCAAAGCGTGCTTTTATGCGTCGATGTAAGGAGTGCGAAAGTTTCCTATTTTCACCTTGCGTTACATTTTGCCAGACATTAATTAATTGTTGCACCACATCTGCGACAATTGGGGGCGTTCGTGTTTGACAATTTACCATATCTCATACAAGTTCGATTGGCGACAGGTTTGATAACTATCTATTGTAAAGATAAAATTAGCATTACATGGGAAACAACACAATCTCACAGTGTTATTTACGGATTAGAAAAGAGCGCTGTGATCTAAGTTAATATCCATTCTCTTGGCCATTTAATCATTCGCATTAAAAGGTTTTATGAAATTTTCACTAACATATTATATGGATCATTGGGTTAAAACTAACATCACACGGGAAGAAATACAAATGGTTACTGGAGAAGGATTTCAATCCCGTTCGAGTAAATAGGTCCCACTTATAGGTGGTACTCCATTTCCCACCATCCATAGGTCGATAACCTAGCGGTTAGAGCACTTGACTACAGATCTGAATACCTGGGTTCGATGCCCGATGCCACCAAATACCCTCCGAGTACACACGGAGAAAGTGCTCGTTAAATCATTTTGGTCCGAAAGTCTTGGGGGTGGTCGCAGCAGAAACCACGGTGCAAAGTGCTGGAGAATATTTCCCTTTCCTTCAGTCCATGCCTAAATTGTGGAGATAGCTGGTGTCGCCATCTATCGTTTAGAAGTCCAACCTGGCCCTAGCAACTTTCCTTCTTTCCCTTCGGGAAGGACACGCCGACAGCAACAACACAATTTTCCACATCTGTATTACATTGACTTGAAACTCATGGATCCTTCAAACAACATTTTAATCCGCCATCATTTCACAATTTTAAGTATTTTTCAGGCAAACAAAAAGAAGCTATTTATAGCCTGTTTTATAGTATTTTAATTTGTAATTATTTGAAAACTCTTAAAAAGCAGTTATATTAATTTGTGCAAAATATAGTATACATTTAGTCATTGAAAAATAATCGGTTATTCTTTTCTTTTCCAGTATTTTTTTAATAAAATATTATAATAGCCTTATAATTGTCATATTCTATTGCACAATGATTTACAGGTTTTAGTATTTCACTGAAGGAAAAAAGAAACGATTTTCTTAAGAAAGAAATAAAGCATTTCTTATTTTAAAAATGAAATTTTTTAATAAGGGAATCATATGAACCAAATGGATGAAGCAATTAATAAAAAAAAATGTATTTGCTT
>BMAO01029932.1:0-20746 GCA_019973975.1 Trichonephila clavata | reverse complement strand
CCTTTTTTTCAAACACATTCCTGTACAAAATTTGTATTTAAATCTCAGTACACAAGTGGCTTTTAATACTTTGCTATTTTACTTTATTTTCTATGTAACGAAATTTATTACATTAACTTTTTCATGTTACAGAAACAAACGTGATACGAATACATATCTCAATAAAATGCGTATAATACACAGTTCCTGGAATGCAGAAACTAAAGGCTGCTACTATCATTTATTCAGAAAATCCCTGAACAGTTCCTGCCAACATATGATTCCTCTTCATTCATAGCTCCAGGTCCTGTTTAGTATTCGGAAGTAAACAAATATATGAACACGAAAAGTACTTATTGGTGAAGAAAATGCGTGAGAATAATCTCATTTGGTGAACATACTTAAGTAAATAATGAAGCATACGTCATATCACATGCACTTAAAATATTTTATATTTAAACTGATTTAGAAAGATATGTTTAATATAGCTTTATGTAATAAAATCCATTTGTATCTTCGTTATTTTAAGAGATGCAATATATAAAATCAATAATGAAGCAGACGTTTTCCTTGATTTCACATGGAAGATATATAATCTGAATTTAAATTTAATTTTTATCAAGAAGTATCATAAATAAAATTTTCTGTTAAGTTACTTAATTTTAAAAATCAAAAAGTTAAAAAAAATTCTTGGGAAAATTTTAAAAAAACATTAATTTGAAAACTTTTTAATGATTTTTAATATTTTTAATTATATCTATAGAGAGGATTTTAGAATTTAAAAAAAAATGATAATCTTCAATTATGAACATTAAAGCAAACAATCATCAGAATTTACATCGTCATAAAAAACTATACTAATTTATTTCCATGTCAAAAAAATTTAATAGTTTAATAATTTATGTTTGTGATTTATAAACTTATAGTCACATAATTTTGTTTCTGAAATTAATTTAGAATATATCATAAAACATTTTGCCATCATTATCCACAGTCATAGTAATAGAGACTCAAGGATCAAAATTCTCCTTTCCTTGAGGTGCGGCAGTTTGGAGAATGGAATGCAGCTCAGGTGTCGACCTCGTCACGTCATCGTGGTTCAAATTATGAAGTATGTAGCCAATAGCCCTAGATTATCTTCGAATTGCGACTTTAAACGCAATCATTTATCAGTCTCAGCTCATCATCTTTATTATTACTTACTTCACTATTATTCTCGAAATACAGGAGATAAGTGACTTACTCACTCATCACGAAATCTATGTAAATAATTATTCATACAGACTTAAAATTTATCAAGTACGTTTCTTTTGTTGAGAAGAGAAACGATAAGCAAGATTTGGGGGAAATCCCCCAAGGAAGATGGGAGAATTACAGAAGCGTGAAAGATAAATATACTTCCGTTTTAGATATTAAAGTCCTGACCTTTTTAAATCAAACGGCGGGGACTAAAAGAATTATTTTTAGTACAATGGAGAGCTTGATCCTATAGAATTTAGATATCTATGACTTAATGATGCCTTAGACGTAACGTTAAAGAAAAAGACCAAGATCTGGAAGATTTTTTCGGATTAAAAGATATCCAACACTATTACAATATTCTGGCTTCGATATCTTTTAAAGATCAATATATTTCATCATACTACTTTTTTTTCCTGAGTTGACCCATTTTTCGACCGTTTTCCCCCCGATATCGTAGGGATAAATCACATATTCCTTTAAAGGTTAAAAAGTAAAATTAATTATTTAGGAGATATTTAGAAATCTTAAAAAAAAAACGCTACATTATTAATAGATGTATGAATTATAAAAGGTTGAAATATTAAATTAAAATATAAAATTGAAATATTTTTCTGTCTGAAAATGCGCTTTACGTTTAATTCAGGCTCTTGTTTTGTTTCTAATGCCACCTGTCTGACGGTGTCAGATCGAGGCCCACGAAATTTATCGTGGCAATGGGCTAGGTGTACGCCTGTCGTTAGCTTTTAGCTTTGAGCACCGTGCAGGTGACCGTACGTTTGGCTCGGTTCATACACGATAGATGGCGACACCACCTATCTCCACCTTCACAATTTAGGTATAGAAATGGAGAGGAGGGAAATATTCTCCAGCACCCTGCACCCGTGGTTGCTGATACGACCGCCCACAAGACTTTCGGACCCACTGATTTAACGAGCACGTACTCCGCGTGTACTCGGAGTGTATTTGTGGTATCGGGCATCGAACCCAGAGAGAATTCCGGTTTCATGTTCCATGCTCTAACCACTAGGCTACCCACGCTCCCCATGCTCTAGTACATTTGGTGAAGAAAGGCTTAAGGAATCCAACTACGTTCAGAAAGTGGTTTTGTTAAAGCGTATAAATGAAAACCTTTCTTTGACATTTAGTATCACCAGAATTAAAATATACCTATAAATTTGTTTTAAGAATATTATTACAAGAAAAAATTATTTAGATACAATTTTTTGGCAAAAAAAATGAAGAAAAAATAAGCAATTTTTAAAACATTCTACTTTTATTGAAAATGCTTCTATAATAATATTTTTTACTATATATATAGCTAAGACTCCTATACAGAGTCTGAACCAGGATTTTTGAAATATGTTATTTCGAATTATATTTATTCACATATTTTAATACATCAGAATACAGATATTTTAAGAGAAAAAAAAGCGGTTATTACTTTAATTGATCGTAACTCTGAAAATAATGTTAATTTTTCGAAATACCTACTTCAGGCTATGTAGAGAAGTCCTTTCTATTTTGAAAATTTGTCATTCTTTCTTCATTTCTTGATAAAAAATTGCAGTTAAATAATTTTTTCGAGTAATAATATTCTAAAAACATTTTGATATGTTTATTCTAATTCAGGTGACACTGAACATCAAAAAACAAATATTCATTTATAGGCGTTTTCAAAATCATGGTTCTGAAAGTAGGTGGATACCTTAAAAGCAATAAAAAAATCATACAAAATCATTAAATACCCAGCAAAACTGAAGCGTAACGTACACCCCCGCAACCCCGCATTGCGAGGGCCAGGGATTCGAGGGGGGCCTGACTGACGCCAAGTACGTATTTGAGCTTGGGGCCCAAACTCTGACTTTGCAGGGGAGCCCTAATGTTCTCTGTTACACCACTACAACAAAGTTGTATGATGAATGGCTACTATAGTATAAATTTAATTATTTACTCAACATTCATCGCTTCTTACGAGGTATATTTAGTTTTAACAAAAACATATTTAATGCATAAAATAATGCAAATAAATCAAATATACAAACGCAGTTAAAGAATCCAACACTTAAAAAAAAACGTTTGAAAAGAATCTACAAAAGCTGAAAATTTAGCGAAGAGTACATTTTAAAAAATTTTAAAAAGAGAATTATAAATCGTTTTGAAACGTTTTAGAATCTGAAAAAGGGGAACTTTTCTATTGCACACAAATTATTCAGCGCCTGTAAGAAAGAAACTAGTTCTACTTCTTAGCGATCAAAAAGAATTTTTAGGGGGTAATGGCAAATTTTTTATTCCTTGAATTGTAAGAGAATTTTTTATGAAGGCACATTCATTTGACAAACGATTCTTTTTCGATGAAGATGCAGTTATCGATTCATACAATTAAATAATAATGAAAGGAACTAAAAAGAGAACATACGATTTTATTCTATTTTAGATATTTATATATATTGATATTCCTTTTTCATAATTCATGAACTTTTAATGAAATCTTGCAGATAGCTTAAGACTATAGTCAAGATTCTAACAAAACTAAAGAGTTTTTTTCTTAATTTAATTAATATCATTCCTAAGGTATCTGACTGCTTGCGTCAACTCTTTTTTTTTAAAAAAAAATGAAGATATGGGGAGATTTTTTTTGTGGTTTTTAGATTTGTTTAGTATATTTTAAGAAAAATATGCTAAAATTAAGAAGAGAAAAAGAAATTATTATCATTAAAATGGGAAAACATGGGAAACAATTTACAAAAAATAACATAAACGCGACCCATTCTGCACCAAAAGTTTATGAACAAAATTTCAATTTTTCAATTTTGGTGTGTTGCCATGTTATTCATTTTTAAATGAACTTCAAGATGAGAGATATTTTATTTTTTACAAAAGCTAGAGCACTTTATCTTAATAATATGAAATTGCTTTAAAAGACAGTGATTATATTAACATATGGGGCTGTAAACTTTCTTAATAAAACAGTGATTGATAAATCTGAATTTTAAAACACTTCTACTATTATACAGAATATACACAAAAAGTTTCAGTTAATTATTCTTAAAATTTTTTGAGCAATAGCTGTCCCCGTTTGAGTTTTTCGGAAAAAAACATATTTCGAGTAAAACGCATTTTCAAGTTTCGCATCTCGTTTAAAGTTATGGCATCTGCTTTACTAAAACACTTGTAGTTTTTGTTTTAGAGAATGAAAAATAAGAAACTTGGTATTTTTATAAAGCTAAAAAGATGGCCTATAAAATAAAATAATAAAAAGTTTTTGTTTTTGTTTTTGGCCAAATTTACAATTTTAGGGTAGTCGACTACCTTAAGTTATTCAATATGACGAATTTCGTATGAATAAGGAGTATAATATGTACATCACTATCCAACTTTTTCATTTTCAATTTCATGCGACATTAGCAACTTGAGACTGAATTATTGCATTGAAAGAGCAGCAATTTCTTCATTTTTCTATATTTATTATTATTCGGTCCTAGATTTTTAACCATTTTTATTAAACACAGGGAGAGAGTGAATGTTTGTTAAAGTATCCGACTAGGTTGAAAAGGTATTTTTTAAATGGTAGATGTTAGGACCATTAAAAACAGAAATACAAGTATTGAGATAGAAGAAGTAATATATAAACAGTTAAAACTGAAGAACTTATGTTGCTTTTCTAATATTTACTTTATGTAACTTATAAAGGTATTTTTAATGTGTTTTTTCATAAGGAAATTATCACGGTAATTTGGGTACGAAAATGGGGATATCTCTAACACAATCTAATAAAATTCAATACATTTTGTAACACTTATGCAATAAGCCCAGCAAACCGTAGGCTTTAAGTTAGTTACATTCAATCATATTTCACAGCCCATTTTAACTGAGAACACAAAGTAATTTTGACGAAAAATCATTAACGTCAAATTTGAATGCTCATAAAATATTTATTTTTTTAAATATTTTTATCCTACTGTTTTTGACACTCCAGATGGATCAAGAAGTGTATGAATGGAATTAAAATTATTTTATGCCCGATGTACTTTTATTCATGCTTCTTTCTAAATGTTGAAAATTTTGCTTAAAATGTTTTAAGAAACTGTAATATTTTTTTCAAAAATATGGGGAGATACATGTTTGTTATTTAATAGTTATGACTCTTAGCTGTTATGTTCTTTAAAGCAATACATTTCTTCTGAGAAACAATTTCAAAACTTGGTCTTCGAACTTAGTCGGATTCCTTAAGAAGTAAATTTTGCCACTAAATATAAGGCAAGAAAAAATGTGCGTGTGTGCTTATGACCACACGATAGAAGTGAAAACTTCTGATTTATACTGGGCAAGTGTATCCAGATGTGCTGATGTACTATGTTTTCTTTTGCGACATTTTATTTTATCCATTTTCTGTTAAGGACAATATTTAAACAGCTGTTTTGTAACGGGTCTATCCGCATTTCCACTAATTCTCTTGGATAAAATTTTCTTTTTAACTGTAATTTCATTTGAAAACTGCTTTCTGTAAAGAAGACTAGGTTTATGTAAATTATAACTTCTGCTTAAGTGTTAGACGTAGTGTTGGAGTTGGCGCGTGGATGGTTCAAAGTTGATATAGAAGTAAATATAGTGTTAGCGACCGGAGGTCGTATAGTTAAGTCAAGTTGGAAGATTATCCAAAGATTATTTTACCCAAGATAAGTGGAAATACGGACAGATCTTTACAATGCCCTTTATATGTATTTAAAAAAGTATATACGATTTAAAAGTCAATTAGTCTAATTATAAAAAATATTTATATGTAAATTACTTATGTAGATAATGTTTACATAATATATATGTTTATTTGACACTTACATACTATATCGCATCAATGCCAATGTTCAAGGCAACTCGCCAAGTTGGCAACCCTGATTTACCACGTGCCGTACGTGCTGATTGGTAACCATGTGCTTTCTTTCCTCTAATGTTACCAATACCATTGCGACAATACGTATCGTTACCTTAACGTCGCACTATAAAGCAACACAAGGGCTGTTGGCGACGGTCCTCATAATCTTGAACCACGGTCAAGTGACGTGTACACTTGACCTGAGACAACCTCCTTTTCCAAACTACCACACTACACCACCGTGAAGACCTTGAACTGCGACAGATTTAATGCGCATCTGTTCTTTGCATAGCGAAACTTCAGTGGCACAGGGGCACGAACTCATGACACGTAAACTACAAGCTCATAACCGTGATCCCTAAGCCAACGCGGCAACCTTTAATTAAATACGGAAAAATATATAAATCGCCAGATAAATTTTGTAACAAGTTTTTTTTTTCAAAATATAAAGTTATCTGTACTTATACGTATTATCGCGCAACCGTATTGGCGATGTTATATGAAACGAAGCACATTTCAGCCAATTCAGCGCGTAAGACAAATGCAAAACCGGACTTGCCAACTTGGCGAGTTATCTTGAACGTTGGCATTGTTGCGATACTATGTAAATACTGAGTGATCTTCTACGAACGCCGTTTTGTAACATTTATGACTATTTTAGAGGTAAGAAAAATTATGTGACACACTCCTAAAACAAAATTTTGTTTAATTTAAGAGTTGTATGGAACTCACGTATACAAAAATTTGATTTCAATGTTGACTTCTTTCCCTGTTAATGTTGATAAGCGCGGGTTCTGAGTAGAACGTTCGTCGCTCTCTCTCTCTCTTTTAGTTTTTTGATGTTTTTAAAAACATTAATTGTTAACAATAGCTCATTCCTTGGAGATACAGTTACATAAATGTCTGAAATTAGCAGAGGTACTTTAAAGAATCTGGTAACTCATTTCAAATATATTTATGACAACATTAAGTTGTGCAGCAGATACAAACTGTATTATAATAATAATTTAATCTATTTGTAATAAATAACGAGAAACTAAGAGAAAAGGTGAAAGAAAGAATTTATCCGAAAACTTGAGGCAAAAGTTTAGTTCAAATCAATTTGACATTGAATGATTTCGGTTAAACTTTTTCAACTAAATTATTGTTTTGCTCTTGGAAAATAAAGAGTATTTTTAATTTCATATCAAAATTATAAATAATTTTACATTCATTACTTCTTCAAATCAAAAGATTCCGAACCAGAATTAAGACTTCAGATACTTAGTCTTCGGAAATCAAATGATTATTAAAGAAAACTATTATTAATGATGATAAATAATAATTATTAATCATTCTAATTTTTCTTCAGATGCAAAAACATAAGTTTTACCTTTACCCTCAAGGAACTTTGTCAATAATTGCTTTCTATCATACAACTGATGTTCTATTTTATTCAACAAAAATACTTCCTTGAGTCTCTAAAAAATTTTCTTAATAATCTAGAAACATTGGGAAAATAGATGAGAAAATAGCAATGAACAATTTCCCAATGATCTATGTATTTGTTTCACTGTATTTAATGGTTTTCTCTTCTTCTTTGAAAAAAAACTATGTACAAAAGAACCATTTAATTGATAAATATGATAAGGACATAACGAAAAAAGTCCTTTCTCATGAAAAATTTTCTTAAAGAGCAATATTTTAAATAGGGAAAGAAAATTTAAAAGTAAGAACATTTTTATAATTAACTTTTTCTAATTATTTTGAATAAATAATTAATATGAATTTTTATTCATATTAGAAAAAAAAACTTTTTTTAAGAAGTATAATATTTTTATGAAATAAAATTTAATTCATAATTTTCGTAAAAGACTTTTTTTATAAGAAAAATATTTGTAAATTCAAAATTATTATTTTTTTCTTACTTTTAATTGGATGCACTTAATGCCTTCGTAAATCTTAAATTTAATAATTGAGTTCAATAAGCATTAGAATGTTCAATTGAACTAGCGAAGTTGTGAATTTGTCTTATAGAAATAAAATACATTCTTTTTATATTTTCAGTACGATATCATACTTAAATATAATTGCTCAATTTTTATATGCTTCATATAAAGTATTAAATGATACTAAATAATACTATGCTGCAAAAAGTCTTTTTTACTTACGTGCCCTTTAGCATTGAGGTCAACTTTGGATTCGAGAACTTTTTTGGTTTGTTCAACGTCATTTTTCAAGGCTGCTTCCTGTAGTTTTAACTCGTTCTGTTGACCTAAAAAGAAATTGTTATTTTTTTTAAAATTTCATTTTTTATGTATATTACAAGAAAATTGCATTTTCAGAGCAAAATTTTCATCCCAATTTCCTCAACCCATCACACAAACATTTCTCCTCTTTTTTTAATTTAAAAAAAATTTACACTAGTATCATAACTCTTAGTAATGCCTTTAAAATTTTGAATTTTATATAAAAAAACAAATATTCAAGTAAAAAAAGATTTGTATAAAAAATAATCGTTTGAAAATATTTTCAATTGTACTTTTAATTGTTCGAAAATTCTATGGATGTAGGAATTTTTTTTATAAACTTATTGTTAATAATAAAATTTTCTGAGTATTCTAATTTTGATATAAATATTTCGAACTTCTTAAGAGCTTATGAACACAACTTAAATAAATTTTAATCACAGAATCTGGAAAAAAAATTTAATTACAAAATAAATTTAATTTTCATTGCAAGATGTAATAACGTTCCTTTCTACTTAAGATTAAGTATTAATGTTAAGTTTATATTTTCACATTTATTGTAAAAGAAAATAATAATTAAATAAACCAGTAAGACTTTTTAAGGGGTTTAATTTTAATGAATGTAATATATCGATTAAAAAGAACATATCTGACTATCAGTTATAATTTTATAACAAGTTTCTAGTTTCAAAGGTAAGATTTTAATGTTAGATAAAAAAAAATTCAAAATGCAAAAATAAATGCTTTGTACATTTAAAACAACTTTTAATATTTATTCACACATAAGAAAATAGAATTCTTTAAACATGAAAATTAAGTTAATTATGTCCTTGAGTTCTTTTCATCTTATGCTGCTTTTTCATTTCAAAATAAAATTGGAGAACATAGATGTCAAAGAAATTTTAATGATTACATAAAATGTGACATTTAATCTTTGAAAAAATCCATTCATTTTTAAATCAACAAAATTTAAGCCAATTTGTATATATATAATCTGTGAGAAATCATCTTTTTCTATTTCATTAATAATTCAGAGTTTAATTTACTTAAAACTTTCGAGGGGTTCGAGGGTTTACTAAAAACCGGGGCTATTTAAAATAATTATTGAGAAACTTGATTTTCCGTTTTTCAGATGTCGTTATCAGAGAGATAAGATAAAAATTCAAATTGTTTCAGATATCTACTAAATAAACAAATTATACTATCGTATGGTTAATATTAGAGAAAGAAGAAAGAAAAAAAAGTTGCTACTTATAACATGACAACATTTTTCTGAAATTATTTTCATGTTTTCTTACACCACAAACGTTTTTCATATAATAATCATGAAAATACCTTTTCAATGCTACAGAACAAATAAATTTTTTTTGTGAGCTCGAAAAAATAATTTTCTTTTATGCAACAATTAATGCAATCACGTTATACAGTAGCAATACTATTCATCATTTAGTATAATAAAAATATTTATAAATGTACAAAATGGTTTTAAATTTTTTTAATGTAGGACTTTTTTTGGATGGAATGCTGATTTACAAAATTTATTATTGCTCTTAAATATTAACAATTATCTGTACTTATGTATTATACCGTCGATCAATTTCATGAAATATAAAGAATGTCACCAAATCATACAACTTCGCCAATTGTCATTGTGAGCGCAGAATAAAGGTATGTTTTAGCTTCAACTTGGAATAAGTATGTAGGATCTGTTATGCCTCTTTCAAAAGCTATTTTGTGGGAAATAGAAAGTGAGATACTCTATTTTTAATATGTTATTATTCTTACTTTATATTATTTATAAAACACTCATTAACTTGAAAGCAAAATTTGTTGCGATACTTTAAATTTTTCTGCATAAACGTAAATAATTCATATTAAAATGAACGAAATGTACCGGTTTACGAGGACTCACAAAGTATTTCAAAATAAGCAGTTTTTAAAACTACAGAAAGTAAATATTCCTCTCTTAAAATTATCATTAAACAAATGTTAAAATTCTATTCTTCGGTTAATGGTTGTATTTTTTTATATCAGATTCTCTTGCTTATATATATAGCTTAACATTCTTAAATTGGATTTCTGAAGCACATATACATATTTGTGTAGAACTCTGTCTAAAATGTACTTTTATCATTCATATTTTTATAAGCATTTCCTTTCCTTTATTTAACATTAAATTACATATTTCATGTATTACTCAATGTAGTGATACATCTGATATTCTATTCTGATATAGTTTTGAAATGTGTTCCGTAGCATATTTTCATTTCTTTGAAGTCTGTATGTGTAATGATTATTGATACATACACACTATAATTATTAATTTGGTTTAAGAAATGCAATTTATTCGCTACGCAATGATAAAAAGATGTTTGACTAACAATCCAAAAGGAAAACATTTTTGATATACGCAGTCATTAAAATAATATTAGGAAGGTGTTATCATTATTATGAAATTATTTTTCCGTTCTTTGCGTTCCCTAATAAATTACATAAAGATGTAATTTGTTTACTTAGTAGGTATTTCCGACAATCTCTGGATGCTGTCGCTCTGATAACGGCATCTGGATAATGGAAAATTAAAATTCTCATTAATTATTTTTAATGGCACCAGTAAAAAATATTCGGTTTTACGTAAATTAATAAAAAAATTAAATAAATGAATCTTTAAAAGCCGAATGGTGGGCGAGAAATCGATTTTGTACGGATGATGTTTCATTAAATATTTATTTATTAAGAAACGAATTCATTATTTTCAAAAAGATTAAATTTCTTTTTCACATTTTACATATCATTAAAGGTCATTTATATTTCCATATCCTTTAATTTCTTACGAAAGAAAAAAATGTGACGCGGATTTAAAAAAACATATTGATTTGGTTCTTCGGAATATTTTTTTAGTATTTGAATGAATGTTAAAAGTTGATCTAAATTCATTACCAATTAATTTGTGAATTTGACCTCATTTAAATTTCTATATAAAATTAAAATATTTTTTATATAATTGCTAGCTTGTAGTACGAAAAAAATATCAACTGAAAACCAAATTTCTCAACAGTCGAACCTCTGTTAAACGAAGTCGCTGCGTCCCGAAAAAAAGTTCATTATGTGGAAAATTCGGTAAATAGATATATTCTCATTCAATATAATTTATATACCGCATAAAACAAATTTTAAATTCATAAACACTATATATTTTTTTAAAAAGTAATTATTCACACCTTTTTTGTCAGTTATTATCTATTTATTCCATATATATTACCCATAAAAAAGAAATCTACAAGGAAAACAAAAAATTTATAAAAAAACTTTATCCAGGAATACACTACATTTTAAACAAAAAAAAAATATTATATTAAAGTTATTAAACTTAAATGACATTCTCTAATTTCAAGCCTACAAGTAATTTTAAGCATCAATTATTTTATAACCAGTAAATTTTAAGCATACATTACCCCTTGCGTCTCAAAAATTAATTACTGATAAATCTGTTCATTTTGTTCAGATGAAACGCCCAAAATTACGGAAATTTTATTGCTCTCCGTGTAGTTAGGAATCATGTAAAACCAGTTCAAGGTCACTGATTACCATAAAATGTGTTATAAAAGAGTGAAATATTTAAAAATATTTTAAAAATTGGAAGGGAAAAAAAAGAATTACAAGGAAAAAATTCGCTAAATTGAAAATAAACTTCGCTATTTGGAGGTTATTTTGAGAAGAAAAAAAAACGTAAATTTTCTCAGAGAGTTCCAGGAAAACGTTCTCAAAACAGAGTTTGATTGAGGAGGTCCGATTGATATTTGATTTATTAAGTTATTTCCATACTAACTTATTTTAAACCATTTTTTATAATTAAGTTCTAAAAAATAAACTAATGATACAAACTTAATTTAAAAACTGAAATCTTCATTATACCTCCTTTCTAATTAAGAAAAAGTAAATTGGCGAGGTTGATACTGAATGATTACTATATTCTCATTAATATAAGACAATTGCTCAACATTAAGAAAATTCTAACCTACATTTATTTAAGGGGGCTCACCCATGTGACGGCCTGATTTTTAAGCATTTTTAGAGAATTTTTTTGACGACCAGTAAAAAGATAGAACCTTAAGTTTTTTTATCATTTATTTATGTGTATTTTAAGAGTATGTAAATGTTTAACCAAAAATATTCAATAGAACGTGAATTATAGAGCTCTGAACACACCCGCCTCGAAAACATGGACACTCACTTCCTCCACGATTGCGGCTGATTGGTTTATCTGGAGAGAAAAAATTAACGGCGTTTTAATTTATAAGCTTAAATGCACAGAATGGACAATACTCAATTGAAAATATCAAAAATTGTATTTTTGGTAGACCTCTGAAGAAAAAGTTTTGAATTTCATGGGGTTTTTTTGTTATGTCTGTTATAAAAAATAGAAATATTTTGAATTTTGGAATGATTGTAGTCCATTTGTTGCGTATATATGCGCTGAGTTTACCCTATAAATTTGAAGTCATTCGGTCAAACTGTTCTTGAAATATAATAGAGGAAAGTTTGAAAACACAGTTTTGAGAAAAACGCGTTTAAAATTTTAAGTCCGATTAAAACAATGACAATCTTAACTTACCCTCAATCGGCGCTGCATGTTGACGTAAACTAAAACAAGTTCGACGAAATATTCTATAACTATAGATATTTCTCTTTAAAACTCTACAAACTTGTCAATATTTGTATGAACGTATATTTGCGTAGAAGGGTCAATGGTATCAAGTCGACACAATAGGCGCTCCAACTCAACGCTCCGAACAGCTGCTCTTCTAACACTTGCTTCTTTATAACGACTTCGAATTTTAAAAAATCACTTTACCACCGTATTCTAGACGTGTTAAGAAAGCAATTTATGATAAAAAAATTATTTTTACTTTTTTAATACTTATTACATGGGCGAACTCCTTAATATATGTACTGTGTCCGAAAAAACTATACTTTCAAAAATTGATTAAAAATAATTAAAGATTTCCACTTACGGTTTTTATATTCCATAAAGAAAAGATTAAAATTTTTGTTTCAGGAAATGCAAACGAGAAAGCGCAATATCCCTGTTTTCCAACATTCTAATTTCAAAAGGGCTTCATCGCAAGAACAAGCGTAAGTTGTAGCATGGTTTATAGAATTTAAAACTGTGATACGTGTATAGCGTAAAGGGCACACCACCACACTGGAGTTTGGAAGTGATTAATGGACGGAAAGAGAAAGTCCTATTAGGGGGCCATCTAAATCTCTAGATATAACTTACCTTGAACTTTTCTTGTAGGGATAAGTGAAAAACACTGTTTGCTTATGTTCAATTAGTTACAATCATAAAATGAAAAATTGAATTACTGTAGTCATTCCGATGGTTGATTCTACAATGCTTCATAGATGTGGCTAGAAATCTCGTATTGACTCGATGTATTGTACGCAACTAATAGTGCGCAAAGAACCATCGAAAAGAAAAACTTTGATATTTTATTTAAGAAAAAAAATGTAAGTAATATTTTTTTGTAATAAATATTTGAAAGTGTAGTCCTACTTTTCAGACAACCGAAATATTGCCATACATTTAATTTAAAAATTATTTATTCATAAATTATTTCTTTCACGTTGTTCCTTCAGGTTATTCAACTAAATTATATTATTTTTCAAATAACTATTTATATATAAGTAGGACTCTCATTCTATGTCTGTTTTATCTAGAATATTTATAAGCTCTACGTAATCTACAATTTTTTTTAAAAAAAATTTAACATAATACATCACGAGATTTTTTGAGTAAGAGATAATGTAAAACAAATATTTTCTATGGAATAAAAAAGTGCTGGAAGGGAGCTTGCATACATTTTCAAGATTATTCCTCATAAAAGAGGCTCTAACTTAGAAAATAGTTTTTTAATTTTTTGCTTTATACAAACAAAAATGTAATAAAAAATTCATAGAAACAATGGAAAATCAAAACTATTTTACTGAGATTTCTTTTAAAATATTTTTAGAACTATGTCGTAATTTGCATCCAAGGTATAAAAACTGCATTTATATTTCTATTTGTAAAAAAATTAACTAAATACTAAAAAAGGGAACCTACAAGTTTTGAAAAAATACCTTCTATGACTTAGTTTAAACATAATTGTATAAAAATGTTTAATTTTAAAATAAATCTTGTTGCTCTTGATAAAACCAAGTATTCATAATTTTTAAAAAGGAAAACTGAAAGATAAAAGATATTTTTATAGTTCAGCAGGAATTTTTATTATTAATTTAGATTCTTGTTTATGCATTGCTAATATTTTTTTTTCTATTTTTATCATACTCAAGTCGTGAAGATAACATTGTTTTTTCAAACTTAGAAATGATTTTTTTAAAAAAATAACGTTTTATTCAAACGTGTATCATTCGACTTTATTTAAATACTCAAAAAATATTCTTTTTTTTTTTCTTTTGAAAGGCAAATATGCGATATGCAAAAATATAATATCCATTTTTTTTTAAAAAAAAAAGAAAGAAATCTTCAGTTTTGAAGGAAATGATTTACTTAAAGTAAAATCTCTTTTATAATCATTTGAGGCGACATGTTTTAAATTTTGGAAACAAAGTTTAATTTAAAACACAGCTATTAATAAAGTTTCCTGCCGTTTAAAGAAATCAAAAATAAAAAGGAAATTGTGAAATTAGTCAATGTTAAACTAGAATTCAAAAAAAGATATTAAAAAGGTATTAAATTATCTAATTTTGTTATTTCTGATGCCGTCTGATAGATGGCGTCCCATCGAGGTACAAAAGATTCATTGTGGCTTTGAGCACTATACAGGTGATAGTACAATTTGACTCGGTTACATCCCAATTTTAAAGGAAAAGGCCTGGAGTATGTGGTCAGGGGCCTCCCTCTACTCGAGAGTACTTGCGGCCGACAAATATTTAGAATTCCCCCATGTCATATAGTCGCAGTACATTTACAAACATCCATGACTTCTCCAGGTTTCGAACCCAGGCCCTACAACATAATAGTCAGAATGGAATCACGATCCTCTATACCGGATACGCGGCTTAAAATACAAATATAGATATCAATTTAATTTTCTTCAGCAAATATCCATTTCTTCAATTTAATTTCAAAACCCTTCTGAAATTGTATCAAATTTCAATACTAATTGATGCTTACAAGTTATGAAACATTCCAAATTCAATCTTTTCAAACGTAATAAAAGTTTTTCATCAAATTCAGTGTCTTACAAATCTATAATACAGCATTCAAGTCCAAATTCATCTAGGGTTATATAACCATTAAAACCATTTTCAAAATAATACCTGTATTCGAAAATCTATTATTTTCTGGGTATTATTGCTTATAATTGAATATTAAATGCATTGAGATAATACTAGAAGATTGGATAATCATAGAATGCATTCAAATTTTGGTCTGTTAGAACATTTTACAAATTCTGGAAATTAAAAAAAAAATATTTTTGCTTGTGTGTGCGTTTGAAAAAAATTCTTTCACAATTTAGCAGGAAATAAAGTTTCTTTTAATATAAATTTGGAAAAGCATGCAAATACTTAGAGTGTTTTTTAAATAATTTGTTTTTTAACAACTTGTTTTACTGAACATTTTAACTTAATTTTATTTCCTTTCAAATTTTTCACATATAACGCTTCTTTCAAAAACCAACTGAAGGAGGATAAATCAAGAATATAACTCCATAGAAAAATTATAATTGATTCTTAAGAGTCTGAATCAAATTTCCAAAAAGTTGAAAGTCATCAAAAATTAAACAGCAACTTTTAAAGTGGTAACGAACTAAACATACGTTTTCCTTAAACCAATGAAAAGTGCATATGATAACAAATATAAACACATTTTTAGACAAAATTTATTCTAATATGGATTAATTGTTCATACATTTCTAAATAGCAAAAAGTGAAATTATATGACACATAAATGAAAATTATTTCACACATTTTTATATAATAAAATATTTGACAAAAAACTAACTTCTTCGAAATTTTTTGCAGCAAATAGTCTATTTACAATTGATAATAAGTTTTAAATAGTTGTTTTTACTTTACTCGTGAAAAATAAATTAAACAAATGAGAAAGTTTATATATTTAGTTTGAAATGAAAAACTACTTATCAGGGATTTTTTATTTCTTCAGATTTATAACTTATATAATCATAAATGATAATCGAATTATCAAAATGCATAAAAAAAGATGCCATTTTATGAAACTTCCCGTGTATGAGGTTGAAAGATCCTAAAATTAATTAAAATATGATTAAAAACAAATGTACTATTAAATAACCCATGAAAAGCAATGAGAAAAAAAATTGAAACATGAAAATCTGAAAAGATTTACTTAAACAAATCAAAGTAATATGAGAAGGGGAATTAATAATAAAACCTAATTGCAAATTCAACGCAATGATATTTTAAATAGTTTTAGAAACGTCATTATTTAATAATTGATATTGATACACAAACACGTTCCGATTACTTTGGAAAAATGGAATTCTTTCTCAATATTACTGTATTTCAACCGGTCATTGAAAGAAAGTTGCTGAACTCTTTTGCATTAAAATTTTATGGTCCATGCTTTTAAAAATTTACCCTCTTGAATCTTATTACTTTGCAAAATTTTGAGAAAGAATGGCCAGTTGCATGCAAGCATCACACATACAAACAAGGGTTGTAAGCATAACGCTAAAAAGTACACCTGGAAATTCTCACGTTTCAAGCATTAATTTTTTCTGGTTTAATAAACAAAGTTGCGTGATTGCATACAAATAGACTAATTTATCTCTTCTTGTTCCTCTTGCTATCTTCATTGTAAAAATAACCAATGAAAGTTAATGGCTTTTCGAGTATAAATTGCTCTCGGTTTACTTGTTATAATGCAAATTTGATACGAATTTGTTAAATCATTTAGGTCCTAATTATACACAAAGGTATCTTTACAACTATCACATATATTGTTTTTATTTTTCTATATTACACCTTGGAAGTGAAAATAACAAAAACTAGTATTCATTATATATTAAAATATATCTTCCCTATTTGATATGTTAAAGAAATCTAAGGTAAAGAGAAAACGATCAAATGTTAAATAGATAAAGGGAAAAAAGTAAGTGGTTATGACTGAGAATGATAATTTCGTGCTTCTTATAATATCCATTATTAATAATTCCTAATTTTTTAAAAAAGTTCGGTTGATTAGTATGTTAAAATCATTCTGCTTCAGTAAAAATATACTGAAATATTTTTATAGTGTTACTGTTGTAGTACTTATAAAATTGCAATTTCGTTTAAATAAGCAATTATACATATGAAAAATTGGAAGAATATATTATACTTTAAATTATACATTCGCGCGCGCGCGCGAACATATCAGAATCTAGACATACGAATATTTCTTTTATCACAAAACAAAAAGAGATCGAATTCTGTCAAACAGTAAAACTTTGTTCTAGTTCATATGCAACAGCATTTAGAATAAGGTCAATCATTTGAAAAAAATACTGTCTAATTCTTTCATGTATAAAATTTATTCCAAATTTTAAAACAAAATATACTTTAGTTAAAAATTGTGAAGAACCTTTTTCTTTTTTTCCTTCCATTTGTTCTCTTTTGATTTTTTAGTTAATTCATCATTGAATTCCATTTATCAGTATATGCAGATGTAGGGTGAACCCAAAGACGTATCCTGATTATAAATATATGTTGTGCTCAAACTAGTACAATTAGACATACGTTTATTTGAATATATCACTGTTTTGAAGATATACGTTGAATAAGTTCTAGAATGAGTTTTTTATAAGATCATTTACCCCAGAAAATTTCAACGTTCTTGGTAGCTCGGTGGCTGTCTAGGCGGTATTCCAGTTTCCTCTAAGTGTTCTGTAACGTGTCTTCTATTATGGTACGTGTTTCTTTTTACATTTCGTACCATCGCATTATTGATTTGGCATCAAGACAACTATACATCAGGAACTTCTTAACAATGTCGAAATTTACGCTGAACATTAACGGAAAATTCGTTTTGCGAAACCAAAGCATACATTGGGCTTTCTCTTGAATCGACGCCATTTCGGGAGGAAATGATGCCTCGGTTACTTATGTTACCCTTTTGGAGCAACACTTCCGTCATCTATTGCACAAAAAAATTACTAAAACTGATTTATTCAGTGCTAAAAACATATTTTGTGATTAATTTTTATAATCAGGATAAGACGTTTGGTTCATCCAACACAATTCTTTTCTTTTCCTATACCTTTATCCTGAATCATACGAAATTACGCTAATATATGCATGTAGTAATTTAATGCTGAAATTTTCTTTTGTATTAGTAGAAATGATGACCCTTTTCTCCTAATCTATTTTATAGCCTTCGAATTGCTTTGGCGAAGGTTATTAGCACTCTCTCACCTAATCTATTTCCCTGCAAAACCTTTTATTGTGCTTTTTTTCTATCTTTATTCTAGAGTTAGTTCTAATGATATTTCGATGATGCACATAATAAATAACATACATTCATTGGATAAATTACAAGATACCAATTACCTATTCTAAAATTTTGTGTATTTATGTGTTTCTTTTTAAAGAAAAAGAAAATATAAGTATTATGACGCATCCTGACAACGATTTTTTTCTCGTTAATTTTTTAATAAACAAACGACATTACCTTTGATTAACACATTCAAATGATCATGAATGTCTAATTTCTTAATTTTGAAATTTCCACCATTATCATAAGTATATTTATTTCTTAAAACAATACATTATTTAAAAACGATTAGAAGCGTTATTTTGTTCCAAAAATAGTTCACAACTACGGAAGAACCTGTGCTGTATATGTATGTTAATGATGCTGACTGGGTGGCGTAGTTGGTCTGTCGGTGGCCGTGTACGCCCAAGAGTGCGGGTTCAACCCCGGCCCAAGTCAATGGATTTTCATGATGCAAAAAATCGACAGAGTCCATGTCGTATGATTATGCGTCATGTTAAAGATCTTTAGAGTGCTCGTTTGGTTTGTTCTCTCTGCAAAATTAAATTCCTAGTACGGTTTTGCATCATCAAAGCTTAGGTGCCTCTCTCTAGGGAAGAACTGGATGTCAAAATTACTTTTGGTGATTGGTATAAAAAACCTTTTTAGAATCACACTAAAAAAAGATACCAGAACCGGGGGGGATGTACTAGGTGTACATTGGTAAAATACCAATCCTCAGCCCCGTTGGGGAAAGATGCATATTAACGATGCATTGAAAATATCTTTTAAGTTTATTACACAAAATGCTTGTCATTTCAGAATGTATAATGAGCTATCCTGCCAGGTTCCCTCTAAAACTAACCTATATTTACATCCTTTTAAGATTTATTTAAAGTTTTTGAACGGAAAATGAAAAGTGAGACAGAATATGTAGATCAGTTCTAAGGTAAAAAAGTGAAAAAAGAGAAATATGAGTGTGGGAATGAATGAGTGAATGTTAACAACGCACTGTTCAGCTACACGAGGGCTTTTGGCGACGGACCTCGTAAATGACGAGGATGATACCTGGGTTTGCACCCCCTTCTCCTAACTGCCACACCACACAACGGGAGGACGTTTGAGCTCTCGACAGAAGGGAATAGATAACTAACAGTTGATTGGAAAGTTGTGATTAGCAGTGTGAGATTTTTTTATATTTTTACTTCCAGTTTGAGAATTAAATTCATCATTTAGGGAGTAATTCTTTGCCTACATTTAGACTCATTGGCTTTGAGAATGGATTTCATTTTGGGAAGTTTTTGGACAAATTTTATTGACCATCAGCTTTGAGATATTATGCAAACAGTGAAGTTTCTGCCGTTTTAAAGGACTTACAGTTGTGAGTGTTCGCAAGTATTTCAAATAAATAAATTTTAGTTTCTTAAGTATTAGTTGATCTTCTTCGTAATTCTTGAGTAGAGACATTATTTCAATAAAATAATTAATTTGATTCATTGTATTTGTGGTTATTCCCTAGTGTGTTGTGTTTGGCCACCAATTCTATTGTAAAGTTTGGTTCGAGTCATTATCTTTAAAATACGGCTCCTTCTGATTGTGATAAACAGGCCTTGTGTGGTTGGAGCATTACAAATGTACATGGATTAATCATGTTAAATGATTTAAAAATTAATTTCCATTAGCTAAATAATGTTAATCAAGTTCATCGTATAACTTGCTTTTGTACAGCATATTTAAGTATTTCTGGTTTTATTATATTTTTAATTTAGTAATAATGGTTTCATAAAAATTCCAGAATGGTTTCTAATTTAAAAAACATCTATTTTTATTTTGCCCCTAACCCCTTCCCTAAAAACCGAAGAATTATAATTGAATATAATGAATGATCATTTATTATTCTTATTACAATGATTTACATATATATAT
>BMAO01029931.1:0-100076 GCA_019973975.1 Trichonephila clavata | reverse complement strand
GCTTCGCCAGATGAGTAGTTGTTCAATTATGATCAAGTGTAAATACTTTAAATCTATTCCAGTTGTTGATAATAAATGAACAGCCCGTCGAACAATAATACTGGATTGCACACAACAAATAAGAAATTGAACTGAAGAGACAGAAGCCATCACCATCATTTGGGACAACTTGGCAAGGGGATGTATCATACCTAAAATTCAACAGCTTGTATACTTGGTTCATTGTTTAGAACAACATATTAATCAACATTAACAATTGAAAATAATTACCTCTAATGGTAGTTCATAAAATAAACGTGGCACTTAACCTAAAATAGTAAACACAACATTTAAACAAACATCTAAACAATCAACATTAACAACTGAAAACCATAAAAATGCATATTAAACCAATTCAATTTAGAATTACTGTAAAAAAAAACTATAACATGAAACCTCTGACCACAAAAAAAAAAATCAGAATTCTGGAAGATAAATGACACAGTTTAATCTAAAACCAGAAACAATACAGAAGAATCAAATGAATACATGTAAAGGTCAAAATGAAAAAAGAATAATAAATGTGACGCTGCCTTAAACCAAAACAGAAATTACAATTGACTACACACAAATCAGAAATTTTTAAGCTGAAAAAAAAAAAAATTAAATCTAAACCCATAAATGGTTCGGAATTATCATTCAAAATATAAGCAAAACAACAAAAGTGTATATTAAACGAATTTAATTCAGTTATTGAAAAAATACATAATAGGCTTAACTGGAAAACCAATTCATCTTTCAACTGTTATCTACTGTTATCAAATTAGTGTTGCCAATCGGAAAAATAAAATTTAGGAAAAACATTTTCTTAGGATGATTTTTTTCGAAAAAACAACTGTAATTCCTCCACTAAGAGTTAAAAAAATAATAAATACAACCATGAATAAATATATTTACTATAAAATATGTTGAAATTCCCCCCAAAACAGCTCGAAACATTAATTTTCACAAAGTTATGACTTGGCATGGCTGATGACGTCATATCTCCATTTAACTGAAAAATCGCATAAAAATTGAATTTTAAAAAAATCTAAAGTGAATTTCGAAAAAAAACTCTTCGAGGTTAATAGCATAACAATCTATAGCTTCTACATGCCAAGTTTCATACTTCTGGGCTGCTTAATTTCGCCGGAACAGCTGAAACACACAAACGTTTCTCTAATTAGTACAGATTTAGCTAAAAAATCGCTTAAAAATTGAATTTTAAAAAAATCTAAAGTGAATTTCGAAAAAAACTCTTCGAAGTTAATAGCATAACAACCTATAGCTTCTACATGCCAAGTTTCATACTTCTGTATTGCTTAATTTCACCGGAACAGCTGAAGCACACACACACACAAACTCTTTCTTTTATTAGTATAGATACACTCAAGAGCCAAAGCATTATGACTACCAATACATTTTGCAATGAGCACGCCTGGATGACGTGGAAGGCAAGTGATCAGGTGGAAGTGGTATTAAACTGCTGCTGGAGAGTCTGAAGAATTATTCTTTCACTTACTTCTGTGTGTGATGAGAAAGGCTGCGGATCTAAGCGACTTTTCTAGAGGGAGATTGTAATGGTTCGAAGGCCGGAAAAGTATTTCCTGAAACTGCACAACTCGTGGTTTGTTCGGGATCTACAGTTGTTAGTACTTATGCAAATTGGATGAATAACCGTGAAACCAGCAGTAGACGACAAGGTGTTGGACGTCCACACGCTATCAAAGAAAAAGGTCGTCGGAGACTTGTCTCGCAAGGTGAAGCAAAACCGGAACCAGACAGTGGCTCAGCCGACAGCCCAATACATGCAGGGCCAAGTAGAATAGTATCGGAGCACACTGTTCAGCGGACACTGTTGGATATGGGGCTACGCAGCAAACGTCCCTCTCGTGTGCCTTTGCTGACCAAGCGTCATCATCAACTGCGCCTGCGCTGGGCCCGGGAACATCACGACTGGTTCATGGATCAGTGGGAGAGAGTTGCATGGTTAGATGAATCACGTTTTGTCATTCATCACGCCGATGGCCGTGTCAGGATATGCTGTCTTCCAGGCGAACAGTTATTTCCTCAATGTACAGTAGGTCACACACAGGCGGTATTATGCTTTGGGGGACGTTCTCTTGGGCGTCATTTGGACCCGTGGTTGTGGTAGAGCAGACCATAAATGCTATAGGGTATCTGGACATCATTACGAACTAGTTGCACCCTTACATGGCCTCTGTTTTTTCAGCTGGAAATGGAATGTTCCAACAAAACAACGCCACGTGTCACAAGGCTAAAATTGTGTTGGAGTGGTTCCAAGAACATGATGCTGAATTCCAGTTAATGTCCTGGCCACCTAACTCACCGGATCTCAATCCGATAGAACACATTTGGAATGTCATGGGACGGCAGCTCAGAGTTCAAAGACCAACAATTCGCAATATCTCGGATTTACGTGACCGTTGCTTAAACATCTGGTACAATCTGTCTCCGGCCATCTACTAAGGACTTGTGGCATCCATGCCAAGGCGGGTTGAAGCTGTGTTGAGCGCCAAAGGTGGGCCAACTCGTTATTGACGGGTGGTCACAATGTTGTGGCTTTTGAGTATGTATAGTAAACTATATAATACAAAATGGCAAAAGATAACATTTTAAAAAAATAAATCAAAAAAATATCGGTAATTGCTGTCCAGATCAAAAATTTGACTAGTAATTTATGATATCATAATTCTTGTTTTATATCTTTCAAAACATTTTAAATTAAAATTTTATAACCCTTTGGCATTAAAATAAATTTTTTCTTTTAAAAAACAAGAAATTGTTTTTCTTTCCATTTTTTAAAAAGAAACTACTGTTAAAATAAAAATAAGAAAATAGCATTATATAAAGTTGTTTTAAGTAACTTATTAGCTTGATTGGTCTAATAAATATAAATAACCAAGACCCGTTTCTTTCATTTTTTCAATTATTTACTTACTTATAAATAAATAAAGGGGAAAAAAGCTAGACGTGCGAGCCTCGATAAATTAGATCAATTTATTTCGCCAGCTGTTGGACCCCATTAGTGTGCAGAGGTCTTTTTTTTATTTTTACTTCTTTTACTAAAACAAAAATTATTACTTTGAGAGGGATCAATAAATATTGACAGAAACTTATATATATGGTCAAAAAATGTTCCGAAACCCAAATATGCTGCAAAAGCTAACCAAAAATAAAAATAAAAATTGCGGTTTATTGATTCTTCGTACTTAAAACTAGTCAACTTTAATAGTTAGCGATTGGGTCTTGTTGTAAATGAAAAAAGTCTAAATGTATGCTATTTTCAAAAGGCAGAATCTCAAATCCTTATCTTGAAAAACATTAATATAAATTTGAAACAGTTAAAAGTTTTACTTACGTAGGATCAATTATTACCTCTGATAATAGAATATCTCATGAAATCCAGAATCGATTATACAAGGCAAATAAGGCTTTTTTTTGTTTGAGGAGGTTTTTAAAATCTAAATTTCTTTAAAAAAGCACAACATTTTTAATTTACAATCTCTTATTAGATCAGGTTTGACATATATATCTGAGACTTGGGCAATAACGAAACTGGAAGAGAAATTGGTATTCTTAAAGAGAAAATACTTCAAATGTATAGTTGGAGGTGTAAACGAAAACAATAGCTGGAGAAGTAGACATAATTTTGAATTATATATAATTTATAAACAACCTGACATCACATTCAATACATAAAAATAAATAGAATGAATTGTATGGCTCCTATAATTCGAATGCCAGATGATAATGTTATCAAAAAGGTACTGCAGTTCTAAGTCACTGGAATTCAGAAGCGTGGAAGAAGCAGGCTGAGATGAACGAACTCAGTGGAATCAGACCTAGGAGAGTATAAATGCCAAAACTTGGAAAATAAAAGTAATAAAAGGTCACATTGAATCTTCAAAGGAAGGCACTGGCTCACTAGAGGTTGTCTTGCAAGATATGATGATGATGATGATGATGAATAATTAGTGATAGAATTAAAAGTGTATTCTGAATTTTTTTATTAATACCACAATATTTTTTAATTGGTTTTTAAATTACAATTTTAAATGTATTAGAATAAAGTATCTTATTTTAAAGTATAGGAGAGATTAGAGTTCGGAAGGAACATAATGCTGTTCACTCATCTGATACCTATACCAATTTGTCACATCGCCTGGGTAGATGTCGCTTTTCATTTATGATTCTGTTCCTTTTACCTTTTTATTAATTTTCAACTTACATACTGTTTTAATATTATTTCATCTGTGATTGCCATTTATTTAATATTAAGTTGCATTTTGTAATATTACATTTATTACTGTAATTGCTAACTTCGTATTGCTTTTCTCTAATTGCAGGTCCTCCCGACCCCGTCCAGAACTGCACTCTCATGAACATAACCCAGCATTCATTTCGATTGGAGTGTGCAGAAGGCTCGAACGGGGGTCTGCGGCAACACTTCGTCATGGAGGTTCACGACACGCAATTGCACAGATTGAGGGGCAATCACTCGGCAGACAGCCCCGTCTTTGTAGTGCGCGACCTGCCTCCCGGCACCGGATTTGTGGTTGTGGTGTACGCTGTCAACGCCAAGGGAAGGAGTCAGGCCGTCGTGCTCAGGGTGACGACACAGAGCGCCAGACAAGCAGACAATCGGAAAGGTGCGTTACATCCTCCCCTGCTGCTCCTCGCCTTTCTGTTTAAACTCTATCAAGTTTTTTTGTACTTTTTACTTTTAAAAAATTGTATTTTTTTATATAAATTTAAAGAGAGAAATAAGTAAATTTTAGTGATATTGAAAAATATTTTTGATGTGTAACATCTTTCCTCTCGGTTGCTCGATATTAGTAGAAGTGATTTCGTGATAAGGGACGGAAATGGGTAACAGGAAGTCGAGGAAGCCCGCGCTATTTGATTTGACCAATCAGCGCAATTCGTGGAGTCTCTTCGCTACCCCCGCATCGGGGTACAACTCTAGTAGCCATCAAGCTGTCAGCTTTTTTATATTGTTAAATTTAGCATTTCAAAAGATTCGAATTCAAAAACCCGGTTTCATTTTCTTTATTTCTCTCTCGCATATACCAGCAAGTCTTATTAGACTTATCCAGGATAAACTTGAGGATTCTTACACTCAATTGTCCAAGTCTCAGGGTTCGTTGTGTATGAAATTTGAGGACAATGATTTCGGTTGTCGTATACATTTCTCCGAATCAAACGGTTCAAAATATTAAAGATTTCCTGCATTTTGTACTTATACCATATACCGAAGGTGGTTCTGCTCTTTTTTTAAAAAAAATATAACTCCCTTCCCATGATCTTGAGTAGTGATTTTAACGTTAACTTCAGTTTGTCAGAAGCTGAACCACTCATAGCTTTTTTGAATGATGAACTCAAGCTCGAAATGAACACAAATCGAAATGTTTCGACAACTTACAGTGGTATTGTTATCGACGCTGTTTTTCAAAGGTTTTTAAATACTTTGAAATCACAAGTATATGTCTCATATTTTAGTTATAAACCTATTGTCTCCGCTCTTCCCCAAATTGAACAAGAATGATTATTTTTGATAAAAAATTGCATTACTCCTTGTGTTAATGAAATAAAATTTTCATTAAAGATATAATTATTCGATAGAAAATTATTTCTAATCCTACCGATTCATTTTTTTCAGGATTTAAGTTACTGTTGCGTATTTACCACGATAACATGTCAGATGTTACACATCATATGCGATCATTTAAGACTCGTTTTTTTTATTACAAGAGGCTGATTATTTCTGACATTTTTTAATCAAAATCTTCAGGATATAAAGGAGTTTTATGCTGTAATCTGTAACAATAACGTATGGTCTATACGTTATTGTTCTATGTCTATACGTATTTAATCTATACAAATAAATAAAATTGAAGTGCATGTTTGTAATTTCAAGTTACCAGCTTTTTACTAAATGCATTTAAAGATATATACGGTACTTATATCAAAAAATCAATTTTTAAAATTTTTGTCAGTCTTTCTGTTTGTCTGTTGGTTCCGGCTAATCTCGGGTACTTCTGGTCCGATTTTAAAAATTCTTTCACCAATGAAAAGCTACATTATCAGCGAGTAACATAAGCTATATTTTATCTCCATATTCCTACAGGAGCGGGAACTATGTGGGTACCGTTGACGTTGCTTACTCCCCGCGAAGTTGGCGCAAAATTATGCATTTGGTCAATAATGGAAATTTTAATAGAATTTTTTCACATTTGTAACAAAAATAACTGAAACATAGTGTAATTTAGCATCTTTACAAAAAGTGATTTTTTAAATGGTTTTTTATTAAACGTCTAACGTCTATTACGTTAAGTTTGTTAAATGTCAAACTCAAACTTTGAGAAATATCGCCAAGTTGGCTAAGAAGTTCTCTATTCTGACAATCCCAGATATTTTAATGCAAATTTTTCTCACTTTTTAAAGAGGGAAACGAAATCAAGTTTTAGCGAATTTTGTGCGGGTGATGTTGAAAATTCTATGGTAATATTAATTGACAGTTTCATAAAAAGTGTTGATTAGTTTGATTAGTTTTGAAAGTAATTATTACTTTGAATTTTTTTTAACCTAATTATACAATATTCATATTTTGCACAAAATTTTTCACTTATACTGAACCTAGATATTTTACATGGAGATACTACTTTGAAGATATAATATGGAGGCATCCATACAATGTCACTCGCCGAATAAAATTAGGGAGCTTTAATACTTATTTCATCTTCGGTTTTTCTAATCCTTAAACCTTTTGGAATAAGTGCAAAGACTACATGGCGGAAGATATTTTGCGACGAAAAACAACCAAATATACCTTTCAATGAACACATCTGTAACGGAACGCAATAAAGGTTTTCTGAATGGTTAGGAAGAAGCTACATGATTTTGGAATGATTACCTCTTGACGTGTCTACGGAAATGGGTTTGATAATGAAATTACTTGAGAATTAAACTACGGTTTTATAGCATTGCAGCATCAAGAAACAGAATTTATCCCTCAAATAACCCCAGAACAAAGTCACTTTTTCCAACAAGTGTTACGCAAAATAGAATCCAGCAGTGGTGCACTCTTTTTTCTCGAAGCCTCTGGAGGAACAGGAAAAACGTTTTTGCTAAACTTATTATTAATGACCATCAGAAAAACCTAGAAAAACACAGTTGCTATGGCTTCTTCTGGTACAGCCACGATTTTACTGACCAACGGTCGTACTGCACATTCGGTTTTAAAATTATCGCTTAATCTTGCATTTGAAGATTCACTCATCTGAAATTTCTGCAAAAATAGCTCTCAAGGTTGGATACATCCACAATGTAAGCTTTTAGTGTGGGATGAAAGAACGATGTCTCACAAGAAAGCTATAGAAGCGTTAAATCGGACTCTTCAGGATTTACGAGTAGTACAGATATTATAGGAGGAATGGTAGCTTTATTATATATTGGCTGGTGAATTCAAGCTTATGTTGAGGAGTTGAAAAATGCAGTCTGAAAACGAATATGAGAGTGTATCTTCATAATGATGTAAATTCGAAACATTATGCAGAGACGCAATTGAAAATCGGTTATGGGTAATTGGACGCAAATGCTGTAGGTTATATTTTACTTTCAGAGTATTTTGTGATGTAGAAGAAAATGATGTAAATCTTATTGCTCAAATTTAACTGGGCTTGCAAAAAAATTTAAATTGGGATCAGTGGTTGCCTCGCAAGATCAATATTGGCGCCTAACAATGAAATTGACCATAAAATCAATATTGAAAATTTAAACGACGTGCGGGAGAAGGGGGAAAATGAAGAAATATTTATCAATGAATACAATCATGGGTAAAGAAAAAAGAACTTCATATCCCACGGAGTTCTTAAATTCACTTGAACTTTCGGGTGTACCCTCACATAAACTTCAATTAAAACTAAATGCACCAGTTATGCAAAATCTCGATGCTCCTCGACTATGTAAAGGAACGAGGCTTTGGATCACAAAACTGATGAGAATATACTTGGTGCCAATATTTGAACATATGCCATGAAAAGGGATAGTGTTATCATACCTCGAATTCCAAGTATCCCCACTTACTTACCGTTTCAATTCAAACAAGTTCAATTTCCAGTTTTACTGTTGCTATTAACAAAACTAACATTTCAGGTAGCAGGGGTGCATTTGGAAAATCATTGTTTTTCCCATGGCCAACTATATGTAACCTGATCGGTCTGTCCAATGCCCAAATCTTCAATTATTTGCAACTAACGGAAGAACATGTAATATGGTATACAGTAGCATCTTAGAATAATATTCTGTTTTGAGTTCTTTTAAAGAGTAATTATATATTAAACGTAGATACTTTCGATTTTTAAAAATATTAATAGTTTAAGTTATTGCGTATTTTTTGTTAATTATTATTATAAATTACGTTTTCAGTTTTTTTTAAACTAAGCTCAATTTTTGAATTTTTAAATTTTATTGGTTCTAGTCAAGCAATAAAAAAAATTACCATATTATATTATTTACTTTCTAATGAAAATGATTACGACTTTGACAGTTATTTAAAGACATCAACGCGAGCGGAGCTGCGGGTAAAAGCTAGTCAATAATAATAACGTACAAGCCGAAATAATCGTCACAAAAAGAACGTCATATTGATAACTTTCAAAATTCTCATGACATGAACAAAATTGGTTCTTTGTTTTGATCGGCTAATATTGCGTTTAGAAAAAGACGTAAAAAATTCCATTATGTAAATTTCCAGACGTAAACATTCTGGAATTACATTAGAATACATTTACATCCATGTGCATGTATAAAATAGTTGCTGAAATGCTGTATACGCGACACGAAATAGAAAAATATTTATCAATTTCTATTCAAATATTAATACTGCATTTTCTTGCGAGTATTTAATTTATTTAAATTTGATTTTTAAAAAAATTAAATTTATAAAGAAGACATTGCTATTCGTATTTGGTAATTTAAAACTTGTATTGATATTTGTTCATAAGAAATTATATTTTTGTGTTAAATTTTCGAATTGGCTTTGAAAATGCAGCTTTTGCTTTTAATACTTCTTGCTTTGAAATCATTAAAAAAATTAAAAGATATTTTTTTTTTTTTTGCATACGATAAAAATTTAAAGTTACGCATTGAGTGAAGTCATCAACGAAAAAGACAGAGTAGAAAAGTACGTAACTCGTGTACCTATACATTTGCATCAAAATGTTACGATTTTTATATTTAACTTAGTTTACCCCTTTCTTGGGCCATTTATTTTTTCTTTTGAATCAGAATTCTTCACAGTTTTTTTATGTTTTATTAACAAGTAAACCACAAGCATTTGAGGAAATATATTTTATTTTACAGAATTTTATGTTTACATTTAAATTTTAGGGGTGGGAAGAATTCTTCCCAAGGAACCATTCACCGTCATAAAGAAAATTCAATTTAATGGTGATTGCCATGAAAAAATGTGAAGCATGTTGCAATGCACAAAGGGACATCCCATTCTGCACACATATAGCAGATCCTGTTTTCCCTTCCTGCTACATTTCCTACTTCGTCAAGAGTTGGAAACCATCTTTGGCATATGATATCCCACACTGGCTAAGCGCACATCATCCGGAACGACTCACTTATTTGCTTGGAAGCTAGCAGGACGCCATTTCCTATTTCTTGAGGAATATCCGTTTATTAGCTGACGAGCTAATGCTATACGGAATGTTAGCTGGTTTAAACTTCTGTCTCTTTTGTTCCCTTGCCACAGTATCAAACTATTTATGATGACAAGGTCAATTAGAAAATAAAAAACTAGAGTATGGGAATTAATCTGCCCATCGTTATAATAGCAGGGCCAATATATATATATATTATAATGGGTTTTGCGATTTCTACAGGTGTATTTTGTACGATCATTTGTAAACATCCCAAGGACCACGAAAGAGTTAAGCTTAATTTAAAAAATTTTATTTTTGATTGCTCTCTGAGGAGCATTGATAGTAAAAATTTCTCCGCTCAGGGAAAAGGATTACTTTTCCTCTCAAATCCAACTTATATTATTTAACTCTGCCGTCCATCATCCCTTGGTATGTTAAATAAGTAATAGGAAAGAAGCATTTTTTATCCTTGCTTAGCTCTCTGAAAGTCCAATTGGTGGAAGAAGAACAGAAAAATAAATTTCAAATAAGCATTTGCGTGTGACCAGAATAGTGCATTGCAAGAAATTACCCTTCTGCGATTTCATCAGAGTATACGTAAGATAGGGTATATATATCACCATACTGAATGATTCTATATACAGAGGTATTCTGAAAGCCTGCAGCTTGTTTTTTATTAATCCTTATTCCAAATCACTCTTCCATCTCGTACTTAGAATATTAATTGACAACCATTCTCTCCAACTCAACAATTAAAATATAAAAATACTTTGAAAATTAGATTTTTTAAAATCTAACTTCATCGACTGGAAGTTTGGCAAATGTAATATTAAATTAAAGATATATGTATTGTCTTGACACCTAACATATCTTTATTACAGCATTTCACTAATACATGAATTATTTCAAACTCTCCGAAGTCTACGAACATTTTCAAAGTATCCAGCTTTATGAAATCTTTGAAATAGAAGTCCATTCAGTCATTTTACTTGGTGCACCATTAAAGTGTAGTCTGTCATTCTGAAAGCATGACTAGAATACCAAGCAAATTTTTCTTATTAATATTCATGTGAGTGGCGAAAGTGTACTGAAATCTCAGTAAAATTCGCTTTAACTATGAGTTATCCTCACGGAGATTCCGTCCACAAAACTGGATTTAATAAGTTACATTTTTAATAATAGATTTATGAAGCAAATCGAAATCTTGACACACATATAATAATCTGGAAACGTATTTTTTTAGAAATATCTCTATCATACCGCAAGGAGAAAAAGGTTATAATTTAATTTTTTAATTGGACTATATCTTTTATAAATTGATAGATGGTATGGATTTCCTTTTTTTTTATTTGTGATGCCCTTTTTTATCCTTTCTATCTTTGATCTTATATTTTCTTTATTTTTAACCTTTTTGACTTATAGTAACCAAAGCCAATTCTATGAACAACTTTTACTCTTATAATCACTCAAATGATCAAAAAGATCGACAGATGAATGATAATATCATGGAAAGGAGGACAAGGATATCACAAAAAGGAATTACATATTAAGTTCAACCTGTGCACTTAATTCTGACTGAAAAAAACTTATTTAGGATAATACAAAAGATACCATTTGAAGAATCATTACTTTAATAACAAACGATTTGATAGCGGGAAATAAATTGAGTAATCAGGTAAAAAATCGAGTTCCGTGAATGACTGAATTAAAGCAGACGGTAATCATAGGGAAATGAATTTTCAACCATACTGTAACGAATTTTATGTAAATGATACTTAAAATAGTCTAAATAATTTATATCTGGATGCATAATACGTTAAAATTACTCTTTGTTGTATTTATTTATGTTAAAAGTTGCAATATTCGCGAGCAACACTGTTCCTTACATTATAATGGCGATTCAATGGAAACTTGGCGAAATCTTAGCGATAGAGCCAAGTTGGCATCATTTTTGGCGAGTTCGTGACCCTATAGATTCTTCTGGAAATTAGAGGAGAAATCTACTAAGAGCGCAATGTAGATGTAAACGAATTTTTCGCGAAAGATCCTTGAGGCATATAAATAGGGAGTCACTTGCCGAAACTGGGTTTGTATTGACTTTGCTTGCCGTTGAAAAGCCGACCAGCGATGAGTGATTACTTTGGCTGTTGAGTAGGACGAGAAAGTGTTTGTGAATAATATTTTACAAACTTATATTTTAGACACTGATAGTTGTGTCTTAGAGCTGTTGAAGGTGTGAAGACCTTCTAAGATTTATTTTGCAAATTTTGCTAAGTATTCTGTATTTCAAGGATTGTTTTTCGCCACTAAATTTGCATGGCTCTTAAATAATTGTTTTGCTCTTTTCCACTGATTGCAGAAAATCTCTGAATCCCGATCTACGTAACAATACCTATAAATGCTGGAAAATTTAAACCGTCAAAAATTAGTTATAAAAATATAAAGAAAAATAAATTTTACCAAATTTTTTTATGAGTTTACGTTTTTTTATTTTAAATTTTAATTGATGATGTCTTTTTTTATACTTTCTATAATTGATTTTATACAGAGTGTCCAGCCTTAATGTGACCCAATAGCTAATTCCCGAACCATTCGGTTTAGACATGTACTTCCAATTTGAAAAGTGTTTTAAAAAAGGTAAAGGATGTTTTTACGTGCTTTTCGAACCAAAAAACCTATTTAGAAAAAAATTACAAAAATTAAATTTTTATACGGTTCCCAGGTCCTATCACTTATATTTAGGAAAAGATGCAGTACACAAAAACAGAGTAAACACAAAAAGTTTCATTTTATTACGATAAAAACTGGCCGAGTTATGGCATATTTCCTCAATCTTCCCGGCCGTTTTCAAGAAGCTAGTAAGAGGCCGTCTCCAAAGTGAAACTAATTGGAACTCTGCCAGGAAACTTTCACTCTTGCTCGTTTTTTTTATGTAAATCATTTTTAAATTTAAATGCATACGTTAATAATACAATAATTGAGTACTTAAGAAATAAAATTTATTCTGTGCACGTGTAAAACAGAGAAAAATAAAATAATTTGGACGAAGAAAACATTTCAAAAGCAGTTCCATAAAAAAAATAGGCTCTTTTCTCTGCGGCTTCAGACTGATTTGCTGTGGTACTGATCATGACGATTATTAAAAATCTGTTGTGTAGTCTCTAGAAATTGCAATATTACGAATTCTTGTACGGGAGAACGAGTTGATACTGTTGTATGTGCAGTGTAATCGAAATAAGAGAGAGGCGGCAAGACTTTATGCAATTAAATTTCCCAGTCGAAGACATCCTTCTTATTGTACAATTGCCCGTGCTCTTCAACGCTTGCATAAAACCGAGAGTTGTCACAAACGTATTCCTTTGTCTCGTGCCACACCTTCAAGTTTGCGGATATCCGCTGAGGATGTTCTAGGATATGCCCTGGCTCATCCTGAAAGTAGTGTCCGGGATATTAGCAAGGCTTGTTCCTACTCAAAATTGACGGTGTGGAACATATTATGTACGTACGGTGCATATCCTTATCGTCCAGTCCTGGCGCTGGAACTAATGCCCGGAGACCAGGAGCGTCGTTTTGATTTTTGCAAATTCGTGTTAAATACACTGGTTGAAAATCCAGATTTTTTAATAAAGTTTTGTGGTCTGATGAATGCCAGTTCTCGAGGCAAGGCACTATTAATACGCAGAATACGCATTATTGGTCCCTCGAAAACCCACATCTAATACGACCGAATTGCCACCAAGTGCGTTCGTCGGTGAATGTGTGGTGCGGAATATAGAAGAGCACCTTAATTGGCTCAATGTATTTCGATGGACCTTTAACATCACAGAATCATACACGGAAATTTTATCAGGACCATTAGCCGATTTTTTAGAAGATGAAGCTTCCTAAGTCCTCTGGATTTCTTTCTCTGGGGCTTCCTAAAAAGCAAAGTGTACGGACGTGAATCCACGAGTAAATCCGATTTACTCAATCGAATCAGCATGGCATGCAGGTCTGTGACATCAACTATGTTGCAGAAGCTACAGACGGAGTTTCTGACGCGGGTTCGATACTGCATTTATGCGGAAGGCAGTCATTTTGAACATTATTTAAGTTAATTTGGTCATTCTCATATAATAAAGCCCCTGATTCATGATTGGCGCATCATTCCACATTATACTATAATCTGAACGGAAAATTATGTATTCTTTTGCTGCTATTTGTTAAAATAAGCGGAATTAATCTTTTCGGTACAAGTTGTATTTCTTTAATTTAACTTTTATTGTTTGTCATACAGCAATACAAATTGTCAATCTATCATGTTTAAAACGATTTTTCAATATTACTATGATGTTTTTCTTTTGCTTTTTCTGTAGATAGTGAATTACTGTTCACTAAACTCAATGTATGTACGACCCCCTTTTCTGATCAATTCAGATGCTTCAATTTTATGTAGGCATAACTCGGTCAGTTTTTGTCGTAATAAAATGAAACTTTTTGTGTTTACTTTGTTTCTGCGCGCGTTCTGCATCTTTTCCTAAATATAAGTGATAGGACCTGGGGACCATATAAAAATTTAATTTTTGTAATTTTATTCTAAATGGGATTTTTGGTTCGAAAAGCACGTAAAAACATTCCTTACCTTTTTTAAAACATTTTTCAAAATGGAAGTGTATATCTAAACCGAACGGTTCAGAAATTAGCTATTGGGACACATTAAGGCTGGACACCCTGCATATTCTTTTTATTTTGCATGACATATAGACTTCTAGGTGTGTGTCCCGTTTATTTAGTCCCCTATATATATATTTTATCGCTATTATTTCTATCATTTTAAATATCATTCTCTAATACATTACACTCAGTTTAAACTATAAATTTAAAAAGTCCTGTTTTTAGTAATTTAATTTATTGATATTTAACATTAGAAAAAACGATCTTCTTTATTTTTCTACAAATATTTCCTGTTTCCAAAAATTTCTGGATTTCTTAAAAAATGTGCAAATGGGAAAGATTTAAAAAATAACAAATAGTCGTAATTTCAAAATGAGGTTAAAACTGTAGGGTTGAAGTTCCAATATTAATGTATTCCAAACCAGACACATGTAAACTTGTTTGAAAGGCATATTTAATCCATACATACTTATATGTATGGATATATATTCACGTTAAAAATTTTACTAATTTTAGTAAAGTTGTGAAAGCTTTTTTTATACGGAAACATTTCTTTGATTTATTTAAAAAGTTATTAGACAGCACTTGTTTCTTCTAGATGTTTTTTATCATAAAAACCTACAAAACATAAAATTATATTTTTTTGGTATTTAAGTATAATGAAAATCTAATGGCCCGTTATCAAAATATTAGTTTTTTTTTGTGAGATGATATTCATAGTGAGTTTAATTTCATTACAGAAAATTCCTTTAAAGTAATAAACAGCCACAGAAATGTAAAATGTAATCCGCATTAAACTGAATATTCCATAAAAATTTTTTTATGGTAAACGATAAAAATAAAACATTTTAGATAGCAAAAGAGAAAAAGAAAATTTCCATTATATTCATAAATTGAAAGAGGATAAAATATTATGCCTGGAAGAGCTTCGATTGTTTCGAAAAAGTAAATTTAACGGATTTAAAGATTCTCCGCCCTGCTCAGAGCTCTGAAGGATCGGCTGATCCCAAAGAAGAACAAAAATATTTTCTTAGGGTGACTTTCAACCCGAAACCTTTATCGGCCCGCTGAAACAAATTCCACCCAAATTGTAGGGAAGCCATAAAACCAATAATTCCCCCCTAATCCATATCCTTTTACCGCTTATTACATCAAAGATCCTCCTTTCATTCGTTTCTGCGCATTCCTTTCTCTCTCCCGGGCCGATTTTCCCCAGCCCCGGAGGCGTTTTGATCCTCTGACATTAATCATATCCCTCAGTCTCAAAGCCAGCATTTCCCATTCCTTATAAAATTCCGCGCGTCACTGTTGCCAACCCAAAGACTCTAATTGTTGCCAGTGGAAATGAATTACCAACGAGGCGTGCTCAGTCATTTTAATTACACGAGACTGCTGCCACCGCCCGGATGAATAATAATTTAGTTACATGAAGCATTTAAGTGCGGTGTGTGAATTAGTGTCAGAAATTAACGTGTCCTTTTGCACTGTTTCAGTGTCTGTGTTAATTAACACAGTTGGTACTATCACTCGCTTTGCTTTTGGGGAACATTTTTGATGGGGGGCACGCTGAGAATAATTTTTGGATTTCCACCACCAGACGTAAGACTGATATAGAACACGAGTAGAACTGGGGCGCGTGCGCTTTCTATGAATAATTGCCCTAACAAAATTTCGAACAACATTTGTGGAATTGCAGTATATAAAAATGACCGAGGTGGCAGAGAAATAGCGTTTAAAATGTAGATCAAGTTTGTGTGTTTGGCGAAGAATTACAGAATGCGCCAATTTGGCGCAATCTCTATCCAAAAGGAATATATGAACAAAATAAGTGAAAGGACACTGTTAATAATATTTCCATGATAACATGATTTAAATCGATATTTGCTGCATAAAAAAGAAAAACTCCCTCAATCCATTATTACAAAATTTATCCCTAATTAATTCGGACGAACCTTTCATTTGAAAGAGAGCCACAAAAGTTTGAAACAATTTATAATATAAGACTCAAATTTAAAAAAAATGCTTTTGATTTTTCTTACTCCTCTTATGAAAATGCATTGATATAGTAAAAATAATTTGAATTCCTGATTATTTAATGAATTTAATTATTTTTTTTATTTAAAAATTACTTTAAAAAAAGATTTTTTTTTAACCTTATGTATCCAAAAATGGTAGTTTATTTAATCACAGCTAAGGTGAGGGACTGCATTCGGAATCTGATTTTACAAAGGCATACAAATGAATAATTCTTTTTTAATAATTATTGTCACTTGAATTTGAATATGAATAGAAAATTCTCTTAAGAATGTTGTTACAGTAATAAAAACTTTATAAATGCAATTGTTTGAGAAAAGAAAAAAATGACATATTTTCAAAGCATTCTCCTTCTATTAAATATGTTTCCATAAATATTAACATTCTACTTATGCGTATATATATGCAACTGAGACTTCTTCAGATAAAATAAAAGAAAAATTTTGAAATATATAATTTATAGAAAGAGATTTTTAAACGTATTTTAATACTTCGGAGTAGATAAATTTTAACAAAAAACTGGTTGATTTTAAAATTACTCGTAACTCTGAAAATAATGTGAATTTTTCAAAACTCCTACTTCAAATCCTACTTAGTTACATATAGGAAAAATATTATTCCTATCGAAGCATTTATCATAAAAGGAGAAAATTTTGAATATTTATCTTTTCTACTTCATTTTTGGACAAAAAAATGCTTTTAAATACTCGTAACTCTCTCCCTTGTAATAATATTTTTAAAACAATTTTATATGTAAATTCTAATTCAACAGATAATAAGTATCACAAAGACTTTATAAACCATGGACGGATTCCTTTTTTTTAAATTTCACAACAACAGAAAATTATTACAACCAATGGAAGATTTATGTTTTAAAAATATCCAATTACTTTTATATAAATTTTCGTTTTCCAGAAATTAATCTGTAACAAACAAAAATCAAAATATGTTAAGTTTAATTTTTGTGTGTGAAATGTAATTTAACTAACAATTTTCTGTTGCAATGTAAAAAATATTAAGATTTCGCATAAAAAAAATAAATGATGTAAAATATATTAGGTAATCGCACATCGTTTGACTTTTGTATGATATGAAAGAAAATATTTTTCACGCAATTTAGACATTACAAATTTTAAATAAATAAGTATTAACTTCAAGGTAAATAAACTTTGTTTTAAAAGAATAAAAATCATATTTTAAAAATTAAAGCAATCTGAATTTTGATACAGTTTTGATTCGTTCTCTCATAATAATAAAATTTTTGAAGTTTTTTTTTTAAATAATTTTTTTTTGAATATTTATATATTTTTGGTAAACGTTTCAGATCCAGTTTGAATTTTAGATTAAATTCTTTATTTCTGACTAAACACCAAGTTAAAAATGTATTTTATTTACATAGTTATGCTTTTTTGCTTTTTTGAAAACTATTAATGTTAAAAATTATATATATTGTATATCTTCCGTATCATGTATTTATAACTGACAAGATAGTATAACGAAGTGAAGCACACATTTTACCACTTTCGAAATATGATGAATTTTAAGAGTGTTTTCTTTTATTTATGTTTCCTCCGTCAAAAAGACGCATATATATATATAAGAAAAAGCTTATCAAACATATCATTCCCCAAGCTCTTGAAATAAAAACTAAAATTAAGCTTCAAAGTGCAATGGTGGAATGAATATAACGTATTCTATAGCTAAGATATTTTACTTTGGAGTAACTTCTCATCTCTTAGGAAAAGTTTTCCCAATATCATTAGGAAGCAATTCCTTTGATGCAACTTTAACTTTCACTTCTAAATTCTTAATTGGACCAGAAGTAAGCGAGGCTCGGGAAATGGTAGAAGTGGTTAAATATTCATATTATAAACGCACCTCGCGTCTTCTTAAAAAGGCTAAAAAGGTAAAAATTATTATTGCGATTTAAATAAATTTGAAGACGAAACTGAGTTTAATTTTTTTTTCTTTCTCCACCAAAGAGTGGAGTTGCATAAACTTTTGCGTAAGGCTTGAAAATAATTACCCCACGTTTCACATTTGCGAAGTAAAGAAGGCGAAAAAAAAATCCCTCATTAATTAAAACAGTTCTAAACTCTAAAAAGTGTTCTGCTTTTATTTTGCAAGACAAATTACGCTGCTAATATTAATAAATGCGATAAGTGCAATATATCACAGCAAGGAGTTCGCTTTTTAGAAGTTGATTTTTCGCTCTCCCCCCTCGCGTTCGTTCTTTAAAAAGCCAAGTTTTAAAGCAGTTTTATTCTTTTCTTTGAAGTGCAACTGTTTTGTTCTCCGAGTGTTTTAATTACATCCCCCTGAACTTGATAAATTAATTAATTAGTTTTCATTATGCTCTGCAAATGCAAACTAAAGCTCCTCTTCGGGAACTTTATCAGGGGGGCATCAGAAAGTTTTCTACTTTTGCGGAAACGGAACGTGAATTGAAAAATTTTGTTTCTTTTTATAGAAGGAAAATGTAGACTTTTTTTCCCTACATAGTTGTGTGCACATTGTTGCTGTTATTTTGCTACATTAGTTATTAAAAGTAATGTTTTCTAATGGGAAAGAATTAAATGTGAGCTTTATAAATGAAGTAGGGTTTTTAAAAAAACTTTTTGTTGCTTTTTTTTTGGTGGAATCCTCTATTAATTATTTTTGCGCATTTAATAGTAAACAAGCTGAAAGGATTTGGAGTAAATATTAAACATAAAAAAATAACTTTAAACGCATTATAAAGAAGATATGGCTATGTTTTTAATGTTTTTTTTTGTATTAAAAATTTTACTCCGTACTTTAAAAAAAAACTCCGTACTTTAAAAATTAGTTTTTTTCTGCTAGCATTGTAAAAAATAACCGTATAAGATAACATTTTACTGCAGAATAATTTAAAACAATTCTTAACTACGTACATGCAGTTTGAAAAATGTTAGAGAAAAAAAATAATATATGAAAGCGTTCATTTTTAAGTTTTTTATATAAATTGCAAATATTTACGAATTGTTTTGAAATACTAGATACTGCTGATTTTTTTTTACTCTACTAATTATATAAAATCCTGATTTTGGAATTTATGCATGTTTAATAAGAGTATGCTTTATAAATATATATTTTAACTTATTAATTAAGGAATAAATCTCAAATATATGTATAAAGTCAGCTTATATGCATCCATTTATTCATGTCTTTTTTAAGTTTATGATAAATATTTATACTTTAAATTATATAAATTATTTATTTAATTATTTTAATTTATGAGAACTTCAAAATTGATAATCTTGTTAAGTGTATTAATACTTGTATGAAACAAGTATAAAAAGCTATATTTGCTTAATATTTCATATTTAATATTAAAGAAACACTTTACTCTGTCTTTGTTAAAATTAATATTATTTTTTTTTTAGTGGAGAAAAAAATAAGCTTATAAATAAGCACTCTACATAATTGATAATATAAAATTAATCCAAAATATATAAACGTTAATATAATATATTTATTAAATACACATATCTTATTATTATATTCAATTACTATTCATTTTTCTATGCGGAAAATATCTTAACTAGTTAATGGTATAAACGAATTAGTGTTTGATTTTCTGCAAAATGTTTCTAGCAAAACAACATTAGCTTTATTCTAATATCGCCACAATTACATTGTGTTTATACACATTTTAATAATTTCTATCATTTGGCACGATTTCGCTTACCTGTTTTTGAAAAGCTTAAATATGTTTAAAAAAAGCCCATTTCTATAGCACTAGATAGTAATCAAGAAATATCGCTGTGTGAAAAAACATATCTAATATACATGTATAAAAGAAAAGACTGTATTTTGTAGGTTTATAATGTTAAAAAAACTATCTAATCAAGTAATATAAAACAAATGAAAACATACCAAAATAATTATTTTCTATTATATGCAAATACGTTAATTGTTGTGCTGTTATTTCATCATACCGAATACAAGAGGTGTTGAAATGAAAAGGTCCAGAACGACACTGTGGATAAATATGAAGATTTTATTCAAAGTATACACCATAGGACTGAGCACAACAATCCCATTGATTAACGAGCCGTAAAGATTCCTTGTTCACAGAATTCCTTCGCAGTGGCCTTTCCGATCAGACGTTTTTTCAGGGGACGAAACACATAGAAATTGAAAGGTGACATCTCCGGGCAATAGGGTAGATGGTCAAGCTGACCTCAATTGAATTTGGCCAGTTATGGGTGTGTGACCCTGGAGACGTGTGATCGCGTGTTGTCATAGAGCAGAACCACGCCCTCCATGGCGATGAATAGTGGTCGGTTGAAAACCTCGGATAACGCCTCGCTGCTCCTCAATCATCGAATTCTGCAATGTGAACACCATCATGCTCTTTGCAAGAATCTCTGCTTTCTCCTGCGCATGCTCTGATTCACGCCAAAGACTCAATTCGTATTCCTAGACGTCTCACTACGCTTTAATATATCGGCAAAGGCAAATATGTTAACGGTTATGTTGTTATGACGTTTTGTGCCATTTCATTTGAACACCTCTTGCAGTACAAGGGATGCCAGCTCAGGTGCTGTTTTCTTTACTAGAGAGTTGTTCAACATTTTTAGGTTTGGGAACAGTATCTTTCATATTGCATCAATCTGAGACGCTAATCAACAATCTATCCATAATTTGTTACGAGTATATTTAAATTTTAAAAAAAAGCAGTTATTTTTCCAAGATGTTATTGTTTTGCATATACTACTCTGATAATTAAATATATAACCGGACTAGTCTTAAAAAATTAGCTTTATTGAGAACAATGGGAATATACCTTTTAATTCCCTTCAACATATTCCCCGTCCCTACAAATATAAAGCTGCATACGAGTTTTACACCTATCAAAGCAATGCTACGGCTCATTAAGTGTCACCATTTTCAGTAAGTGTGCCGTTTTTACCTTCACCTCTCCTACAGACTGAAAATGTATTCCCATCAATGCATTTTTCACTTTAAGAAACCTGTAGAAGTCGTAAGGGGCAAGATCTGGTGAGTACGGTGGATGCTCGAGCATAATAATTCGTTTGTCCGCCAAGAACTGCTTTACACAGAGCGCAATGTGCACCGAGGCGTTGTCTTGGTGCAAAGTCTACATGTTGTTGCTCTGCAGATCTTGCCTTTTTTCCCCTCACTCTTTCTCTAAACTTTTTGAGTACCTCGATGTAGAACTGCTGTTTTACCGTTTGGTTTCGAGGTACCCATTCATTCATGATGATGCCATTAATATAGAACAAAAATGATAAACATCATCTGTTCTTGATGTCACAGATCGACAAGAACGTCCATCAACTTCAGCAACCTCCCTATCTTCCGAAAACCATTTGTACCATCCAAAAATGTGACTATGTGACTTGCAATCATCTCCAAACACTCCTTTAGAAATTTAAAACATTCTGTTGGAATTTTTTTTAAAAATTTCACAAGGAATTTCAAATTTATGCGCAGTTTGATTTTTACATTTATCAGGATCTCGGGGCACTTCGACACAACAACGTCTTTCTCAAACAAGAATAAAAACCAAACTGAACCAAATAGAGGGATGGGGAATAATGTGCCACCAGCACCTGAAGGATCAAGGTCAATTATATATTCCCTTCCCACTCTTTCATTCTAAGCCTAACGGTTAGGGCATATGCAGTCCAGTAATTTATTTGTCACACCTTGTACAGCAATTGACAATACGAATAAAATACGTTGAGTAAATATATTTTTAGTGCAAATGTTTTTCGCTATTTTGTGTGTGTGTGCATGCTTTCTTTCTAATATTGGCTTTTCTTTCATAAATTTAGTCCCTTTGTTGGAGATGTATAAATGATTGATGATAAGGTGAAAATAGTTAGTAGAAGTACGCAGTTACAGTATTTGCTTAAGTTCTACTATTTTTGTATATAAATTCTCTAAACTTATTTTAGTTTCATTAAATTACAAAACTATACGCCAAAAAAAAATTATAATGATGCAAACTATATAAAAACCCCGCGATCATCTTTGTAAATACTCAAAAACCATTACAAAACGCTAAAAAAATCAAACTTAAAACTTTTACACATTAAATTCATTAAGTATGAATTTAACTTTAATTAAACACATTATATATATATATATATATATATATATATATATATATAAATACAGGAAAACTATAATTAAATGCATCCAAGCTACATACCACTTGAATACTGCTAACACCGTCTTTACAGTCATATTAATGTCTTTTTTTACATTAATATGACTGTAGATATTGGTATCTTTATGTAGTGTTGGCAATATCCGATGCCGTAGGGAAAAAAAGAAACTTTATGCAAGTTAGATGCGCAATAGACACTGCGATCTGCTAACACTTTAATGGTGGATATACGTATGTCATACATGAATTTCCAGATGAGACAGAATATTGAAGCTATATTTCCAACAAATAAACATTCTAAACTGATAATAATAAAAAGCACTGAATCTGAGACATGAAGAAAATAATTATTTAATATGAGAATACACTTAGATTTTTTTTTATTAAATAATTTCTTTCATTTAAATAACCTGCATTTACCAGCTTTAATTATTCGAAGCAATCGACTTTCTTGCTAAAAGTTTTGCTAAATACTAATGTTAATAAAATTCATTGAATTAATAAAGTTAATCAAACCCTAAATTCAGTAAGTAGGAACAATTTGTAAAATCATTCAATTCTATGTATTCACATTAACTCTCCCCTATTTCTTCCTTTGAAATAATCCACAGTTTGAATCTAGACACACTGAATAAAAATAATTTAAGCATTAGTATCTCACATTCAAAGACGAGTGTCTAATTAATGTTGAATTGTGCATCATTTTCGTATTAACATAACCTGTAAAGGGTAAGCCTAATTCACTGAGAAATATACATATTACAGCATATATAATAGAATAAATATATTTATTGCTATTTCACGGAGAAATGTTTACGTATATATTTTATGAGGCACATTTTATTTCACTTTGGTAATCTTAAAAATAGTGTATCTTCTACACATGGCAAGAAAGAGAGCTGAAAAATTGGGAAATTAGTTCTCCGAAATTAATTTGTCTGAATGTCACCTCCATAAAAGTATCTGACTTATGATTATAAACAAACTTTTATTATTCGCAGTAAATTTATTCTTCGGCATTATTCCCAACCGCTCAATACCAGAGTAATATAGTCTGCTGTTTCATATATGAAACTTTCTATATTAGTTTTTGGGATTAATGATACAGTTAATGAGGCAGCATGGGCATTAGTTCACTAGAAAAATCAAAATAAACAGCTGCGTAGTGTGCAGAAATAGTTAATGAGAATACGAAGTGCTCTTCAGTTCTGTAGTTTATAAGTATTAAGAGGTTATAAGAGAGAGAATACTCTTCAACCCAAACTACTTTATCTATATTTAATTATTTTAGGAATATGTTTCGCGGTTAGGGTTATTTTGTTATTTTTTTAACGGCTAAAAGCTATTCTATTAATTTAACTCCGCTTTCCAATTCACGCGGGCATCATTTACTAAAAGCCAAAATTTAACGGAGAAAACTTTTGTTGTGCCAATATCGTTTGTAAGAATACAAAACAACTCAACACGAGAACTGCTGATGACATATCCATTTCGCAAAGAGGACTGCAGTCGCAGTTAAGGTCTTTCATCCAAACGATATGACGTGCTTTGTTCCGATTCCTTTGTTGCGAAATTTCGCGCCAAGGCTTGTCAGCACTGGAAAATGACGGTTACAGACAATGTGCCGGACAAGGCTGCGTTCTTTATTCCGCGCGGCCGGATCAATAGCTTCAATAATGATGTCTGTTTAGCAATTCAGAACTGATTTTATTTTGTTCAACAGCTTCCACAAAGACATTGTCGTCAAAGACATTCTTAACGATCTCGCTGTACAAAAGAAAACAACATATTTAAAAATTTGCGACGGTGTAGGAATCGCGGGGTAATTTGATTTTGTGAAAATGAAAATCCTCTTAATTCTGGAATTTTTACCTCGAACAGCATTTTAAATCAAACGTTGTCATGGTAACGGTGGAATTTTTCTCTGGATGGCGTTTGAAAGTATCGGTGTTTCCTTGCTGCATCTTTAATAAAGACATTTTGACTTCTGACACTGGAATTCAAGAAATTTCTCTTGGAACTTTGCTTTGCATTCTAAAAAAAAAAATGATGACCTGCAACATTAAGGTTCTCAAAACTGATGACTCATTATTCCTTTCATTTAAAATAGAAAGTAAGATGGAAGTTAGAATATATATATGATCGTATTACCTTTTCGATATGAAAATAAATATTTATAAGTACGTTTTGATTTTCGCTTATTTTGGGGGTCACATTTTTAAATACACATCTTTGATTTATTATTCATAATTTGGGCTCTTTTTACACAGTTCCGATATTTGTCCAGGATATGTGAATCTGTTTTTATTTTTTGAAAAAGATGATACAAAGCATATATTCTTTTAGAATATCATTTGTTTTTAACTATATTTTTTATTAAATATTTTTTATTATTTTCCAACTGATATATAAGTATATTTACAAAGGCTAATATTGATATACCATTTAAAGTGTATCCAAATTAAATTGAAAATATTCATTTGTTAAAAGCATTTTAATACAGTTTGATGTATATTAAAAAAGCGCAGTGTGTTAAAATAAGTTTTTGTAGCTGAGTTTCAATGTTAAATTATCATCAAAATATTTACAGATGAAAAAGGAAATAATTATTTACTCTTTTTTTATATACACTATTAAATTATGAAATCTGATTTTTGAGGAATTACCTCCCCCCACCCAAGTCAGTTCTTCAAATCATTATAACTGGATTTGGTCAGATTTTAAACGTTTATGCACATTTAATGTTTAGAAATAATATTTTTAAAAAATTCGAAGAGGCTATGATTTTTTTTATATTATGTTACTGTTAAAACAGTGGAACAATGATGGTCCGAGGGGGATATGATAAATTAAAGCCTTATTCAAAAGATGAATGTCAAACAAGGGCTGATCTTACATTTCACATATAAAAATAATGAATAACTTTAATTGCTATGAAATCAAACATGCTTTTTTCCGTTGGACAGTAACCAGCCAGTCAGTAATCAGATCTATCAGACAACGAGGCGTGTTCTATTGAAAATGTTCTAACATACGTCTACACTTTTTGAAATGTATAGCTTTAAATAACAGGCTTTCTTAAAAATTTATTGATAAAAATGTTTCATAAAACTGTAAAGATATAATACATTAAAAGTTCGAGTTTGACACGGAACTACCATGCGTGGACGGTTCTTATCATATGGGGCCACATATCTCGTTAATCTCCTACTATGTTTATTACTCCTAGGGAATTCTGAGAGTTCTAAGTTCTTATTTTTTGCACAGTATTTTTTGACTATGCTCTCCGCATTTTCGTCAGCGTATTTCGTTTTTAGAATCCGTGAGGTTTTATTCAATGTTGCCAATATAGTCGCGATAGTACGTAAGTATGAAGAGGAGTTAAAATATAGTGACTATATATATAAGAATCAGTTGTGTATTTATATTCATTTACTTTCGTATATCTACTAATACAATAGCTTTGTAGTTAATATTTTTATGTATAATGTAAATGCATGCTAAGTGACTTGATTTGTATGTTCCATTCATACGTTATCAGATGCGTCAGTGAGTTTTCTGATTCCCATGTATTTCCTAGAGGCAGTCGATGGCAAGTGACGTCGCAGGTGATGATAGTCATTCTCTCCGCAGTGGTGCTCGTCATTCTCCTCACAGGCATCGCCGTCATTCTCATAAGAAAGACGAGGAGAAGAATGCACGATCAAAAGAGTAAGTATTCAACATAGTAGACATACATTTCACCACGCCAGAAAAGTAAAACATATCCATTGTTGCTGGAAATAAAGTTCGCAACAATATACGCATTTGATTCAAGCCTCTCTAAAACTTTTAGGGAATGATACAAGAATATAATAACGCAATAATGTGTTTTTTGAAGTAAACATTTGGTTCTTTTTCTTTGGTTTGAACGAATTTGCTCTGCAATATGAAATCTAATTTTATCTCCAAGTATCGGTCATTTTTCCAAAATGGTTATATTCGTAATTTGATATTTGAAGCCATCCTCGTCTCAGCTTAAAATTTTTCAAAAAAAGTTGAGAGAAAAATCTAAAGGAGAGATATATTTATTTGGTGAGGTTATTTAGACATACATATTATACTGTATTTCAAGCATATAGTAACCGAAATTGTAATGATATATGCAAACAATAATTTTGTGTTCCTTGCATTTTATTTCTACAATTATATTTAGTTACCCTCAGAGAAACGACATAAAATCAGAGGTATAAAAACGTTAAATGAACAACATATTCGCACACTCGTTAATCACGAATAAACAAAACAACTGCCCATAAAAAGTTTCACTCAAAACTCAACTTCGCGTCAAATTTAATGTATGATTAAACCTACAAAATTTTCAGTATGCTAACTCATATTTAACATAGAAATTTTTTATATTTTTGTTGATCACTATATCTGATTAAATTTTAGTTCCAGTAAACTTGTAGCTGTTTCATAGTATCATTTAAATGTTTCTTTGTTGTGAAATTTCAGTTAAATCATTTTAAAAAAATCTACGTACTTCTTTTGTTAAGGCAACGAAATGTGTTTCAAAGAATTTTAATAAAATATCTCCTTTATCTCATAGTAGATTTAATTTCAGTGGTAATTTCAGAATAATTTGGTTGTAATTATGTAAAGCTCTTACGAATATATTTGAAAATAAAGTTAGCATTGAATTTTTTTTTATTTCTTCGGATATCTTTATTGCAATTAATTAAATTTTACAGCACACTTTATTTCCACATAAATGAGGCCAACCAGATTGAATTAAAAAGAGATAATACATAAATAAAAGTATACGTAGAATCTCTTCTAAGACAAAGTTTGAAGAGAAAATGCACTTAATAAGAGTAATGCAAATTATAGAGAAACATGCACAATAAATAGGCGCACAATGTAAAGGTCTTTAAATCAAATTAGTCAAAAGAAATCTTAAAAGAAGAAAAATTAAATTTCTCATTGAAACACAAAAGTTCTGAGGAATCTAAGACCAGAATTAGAGAAAATGATTTATTTCTCAAAGTTTAAAGTTCGAATCCAATTAGCGGAAATTAAAATAAATTCATTTAAAAAGCTGCTTCTGAAGAAAAAACCGAATTTTAATTAGTAAGCCAATTTGGTAATAAGAGCTATGCGGCGCTTGTACAATTTAATTAACGCAAATTATTAACATTCAAATAATTGAGTCACAAGTAAACAAAAATAGTACAAAAATTGTTTTATGCAAAGTTTTGTAAAGAACAGTTTTGACTACAAAGGGAATTTTGGTTCAGATTTAATTATAGATGAATACAAGCACAAATGCCTATACACATGCATGGATTCTAAAATTTAATCTCTTGCGATAAAATTAAGAAGAAAAAATTCAAATTTTAATTAATCGTAAACCAGTAAAATTCATATGCCAAACTAGTTAAAATTTGGATAATTTCCCCTCTCATTACACACAGCAAAAACATTTCATGATTGTACGTCACTACTAAATATTTTTGCATTTCATTTATTAAGTCCAGTAGAGTATTGGCGACTTCAGCAAATATTTTTCCCAAGTATACTGTCTCATGCAAAGCGTTTCAGTGGGTTTCAGTTTTACTTAAAAATATGCCAACAAGAAAGCCAAATTACAAATGATCAGCTCATGATATAAACTTGGCCGCATCACAATCGACGTGCTTAATAGGTTGGCTCAGTTCAGTTTGAATTTTGAAAAGGCCAGATTATTTATAAACATTATAATATATCAATGAAATGGTAACCAACTCTTTAATTTCTGTATAAGATATCCTATAATCCAATGCAAATTATAAAATAAATTTATCAATTTTATCACATATATTTTTTTGTAAATCAAGTTCATTACTGGTGAAAGCTATTATTTGAAAAGTTCTAAATGGTACTACTCACGATTCTTACTAATCATTTAGGGTAAATACTTTTATGACGAAGTATGATTATAAAACCACTTTCTGTAAAGGAACCGCGATTTATTAAGGAGGTTGCTATTTAAAGTATAATGAAGAGGGAAGGGTGGATAATTGTTGTCATGCATCGGCTTTGAAGTTAGAAAAATTTGTAGTGAAAATTTCCGTAATTCAGTTTGTAAAGGTCCGGCGGGTCGTTTCTAGGACGCTTATAATTGTTGAAAATCTGCAATTCACAATAAGTACTAAATTTGTATTCTAGATCAGTGATTCCCAAAGTGGTCTATAGAACGACCTGCAAGGGGTCCACGCCAGAGGGAAAATAATTTGGGGGTCCATGAGATGTAAATGGGGGTCTACATAATAGCGGCTCTCATCAAACCAGATCGTGACTTAAATCTTCAGAAAGAAAAAAAATTGATCTAGTGGAAAGCAGATTTTACCAATTTAACTGATTTAATTACTAAATTTAGTGAGGTTGACATTTACACCTACGTTCAATATTTAAATGCCCTTACTCAGATATTGAAACTACGTTTGAGATTGCTTTTTTTATAGTAATACCAGAGTAGACAATGAATTTATAAAGTCAAATTGAAAAAAAAGTGTCATATCACAATAGAAACTGATCAGAATAGGCCCTAATAATCTTAAAATAAAGTTTAGAAATGGATGTCAGCAATTTTGGCTTTAAAAAGTCATTCCTGTTATTTGTCGCGAATTATGGAAATCGTGAGAAAGTTTTTAATTGCTTTTTCTAGTGAGAGGGAGTTTCAGAGAGTTTTCCAATCTCACAAACAAAAAAAAAAGGGAGGAGGGGAACTGGACACTTACTAACAAAGGAGATTTAGGGTTAAACCTAACTAGATTGTGTTGAAAATTTGTTATTGAAGCACCAGATTCATCCCTTTCCGTAAAAACACTTGTTTGTTGTTCAGTTATTTTCTGTAGAAGTTGTTTTATGTATTAAATAAAATTATTTTTATTTTAAATTAATCACAGTTAGAAATTTGATTCTTTTAAAGTAAGTAGTAATACTAGCTGTCAAAAAGACATTTAAGTTGATAAATTTGCAAAAAAATCAATATTAAGTAAGCAGGGGTCTACCCGAGACCAAAAAACATGGCAAGGGGTCTATGAGACAAAAAAGTTTGGGAACCTCTGTTCTAGATATTTAAATTAATACTTAACCTGAAAGCTCCCATAGCTTAGATTGAATTTAGATAGTAATCAAATAGTGTCATAATTAAGTGCATATTTGAAGAAAATGTCTTATTATTTGGTGGAACGCCTCCCACTTCAGCGTGTGAGAGTTCACAAGTGCTCAGGTAAAATTCACCAGCAGCTAAAATTGTAGCCTTTTTGAAGCTAAGAAATTAAAAGTTATTTAATGCCTCAACTGAATAATGACAATAAGCAACAAAATTCAATTTTGCGAGAGGAATAAAAAAAATTGCTCAGAAGAATTAAGATTACGATCACAAAAATAGAAAAAAAGAATCGATAGATGTCCAAGCTTAATTTTAAGTCGCTCCATATATTTACAAAGTTTAACTTCTTAAACAAGATGTGTAGGACAATAACTTCTAAACTTTAATTTCATAAAAGAAACAAAACGGCTAAGCATTTCTTTCATTCAAACAACAGGGAAAAAAAATCTATAACACAACGCTCTTTAAATAAAATGCCTAGTGTACTCTTTGTACAAAATTTACATTTCGGGAATGAAAATTAAATTGAAAACGAATGTATGTTTTGTTATTCCAAACACAATCTTCTCTTGAAAACTTAATTATCCCCTGCTATCACAACCGAGTGTCTTTGGGAAAAATGAAACCAAATATCCTCTGTAAGCAACTAAAAATTGATTACTGGGTTCTTCGTAAGCGGTTCTGTTTCTTTCCTCTGCGGCAAAAGCAAGAGAGATAATCGAAAAGTTTAATGATTTCGAAGGAATAATGAAGTCAACATCCTGGGGCGACACCTGGTGGTAGAGAATTTTCATGGAGCTGAAAAACAAATATTTATTATTCATAGAATCTAAAGATCGCGAGAAAAATTATTAAAAGAAATAAAAAATAAACAAGATGTTTATAATCAAAATTCTCTTTTTTTCTAGTTGTTAAGTATAAAATTGAAAGTAAGGTAATATTGAGATATACATGTGAAATACGTCACATTTCTAATGTTTTTCTTTAAGAAAAAAAAATCTACAATATTACTTATAAATTGCAATGTTAAAGTTTAATTTTAATGAAGAAATATATTTTTCGAAAAAATTGTTTTACTCGATGTTATATCAAATTAATTCAAGTGAATTCACCTTGGGTTAAGAGGGGGGGGGGATATTTTATGAACCCAGGGTTATAAAATAAAATTATTTCTTATTATTTTGTGAAAGTAAGTATTCGTTATTTAAAAAATCTGTTTTTGATTTAAAACTGAACTCATACAACAATATATGCGTACAAACGAAAAACACTTGTTTGATCACTTGAAGGACAGACATTATTAGAAATTGACATTTTAAGCAATATAATAATACTATAATGATATTAGTACACATGAAGTGCACATAACATAAGAATAGTGCACACTTGTAAACTAGTTCATCTCAATCACTTGTGAAATTCTGAGCGTAAATAGAAATTTGTAGAATGGCGTATTATCTATGTCAAATTTTGCCTGACACGGATAAAAAAGACAATGCTATCCTCGAACAGTCCCTCTATTTAAGGAATGTGGTAATAGTGACCGAACAGCATTAAAACATTTAAAATTCACCAAGGAAGTTCGATCTGTACTTTTAAGCATCTCGGCATTAAACCTTTAAACAAGTTGGTTTTTTAATCCACTCGTAACCCTTACAGTTGCAGTACTTAGTAAATCCATGCAGAACTGGACACATTTTTGTACATAGAATATGTAATATTTATGATGTACTCTCTCTATTGATAGCCTTGGATTGTAGGCTTGCACCGTAATGCTGGATTCTGTTTCGGCTGTATGGTCGTTGGAGCACCTCTCTGGCAAAGTCTCACTCTCTTAGCTCAACAACCAATGAGAGTTCCCTCTCGCCACAAGGTGAAAGGAGTGGAACTCTCGACTTGCTCTTTTTATTAGTCAATCTCCCTCACGAATAGCTGCAACGCCATGGTCAGACATCAAATCATCCTCCGGTCCCCATTTGCCGAGAGAAACGAAGTTAGTTTTCTGTCCCATTGCTATTGGTCCATGCACCATTAGCCAATCTTCATTTCTGAAATAAAGTTTTTTCTAATATTTTTAATCCCAATAATTTTTTTTTTGCTACTTCATGTATCATTAAATTAAATTATAATGTAATTTTTTAATTAAAATTATCTTTATAAAATGAGCTAGTAAATGATTTAATGTGATCTCAATCCTACTCAGACAGGAGATAAAGGCCCCAGAGGGCCAACTGCTCCAATATATAACTCCTCCCCCCTCATCTACATTCTACAGAATTGGCATTTAAGTCAAAATTTGTCATTGAGAAATCACAATATCGAAGATAATTTTCTCAACAAAATATATTTTTCAATTAAATGCAAGGTCAAGTCGCTCCATCTGTAGAAAGGAAATTCAATTTTTTTTATTTGTTCAAACAAAACTTTTTATCAAGGAAAACATTTTGATTCTAACCACAGTCATAAGCTATTCAGTTCATTCTGTTCGGCTTTTTAAAATATGTCCGATTCTTTAAATTTCCACTACATTCCCATAAATGACTGATCCGGACTAAATTAATTTCTAATGATTATAATGCCACTATATAATCGTTATAAAATAGAGATCCTTCTAAGCTTCTGTAGGATTATTCAAAGGTATTTCAATAGAATAAATATATTTATTTAATAAAGGGCTGTATAAGTTATTTTTATAAGTAGCTAATATGATGCACAGTTAATTTTCAAACAATTATACAAGTAAATAAATTCACTATTTTGTCAATATGGCTGTTTCATTTATGTTATATGTATTTGGAATTGACAGAATTTAGAACTTAAGCATCATAGGCAATACAACATACATATTTGTTTTCTTACTTAAAGGCGTTGTATTTCTGAACCTAAATATTAGCACTATTATGAGAAGCAGGGTGAAAATTAACAAATAAAGTTCATTGCGGTATTCTTGATAGGTATTTATGATGTTACATGTGCAATGCGATATGACAGCCCGAGGAACAACAGACCGTTTATATATGTCGTAACTATCCTCAATAATAGTTTATTCAATTGAAAATAGATAGAATTTTAAAGTATGTTATAAAAAGTAATTATGGATATATACAGGGTGTGAATTAATAAAACCCCATCTTTGCCGGAAAATTAAAAAGAAGTAAGTCGAAGTACGAACTTTTTGTTCATGAAAAATAAAAGGCAACAGTTGATTACTGAAATTCCACAGAGTTATAAGCGTTCAGTCCGAACATCTACAGAAACAAAAATGTTACCATCTATACGATAACTCATCCCAGTGCATCCTAGCACTCACTTTAGCATGCTTGTTGTGTAGCATTTTAGAATGTTTGCTATACATGTGAGTCAACGTTTCTCAAACTGTGCCGCGCCCCCGTAGGGGTGCGTAATAACTTCACGAGAGGGGAGTTATATTGACAGTTGAAAACAAAAGATTATTTTAAAAATTATTATTTCACTGAAAGTTATAACAAACAAAATACATTCCAGAACTGCACAATGTATTTTACAATTGTTTCACAATACTCAGTTAAGAGAACATGGGTTTGTCTTATATATAAAATTATATACACAAGTTAACACTTCTCTTGATAATTTGTAAGGTTTATAATTAATCCTTTAACTGCCGATTTAAAGTTACGCGATTCGATCCCCAATGTCACCGTTTTCCACGTTGGCACGCGTATGTGATGGATTTGGGGGGGGGGGGAGAAAAAGAATAAAAAAAGCAAATCTTCTGAAATAAGTAAATCCTTCGAAAACACTGTCAGGGCCCTTTTATAGCATTCCAAAGCCTTCGGAATTATTTTATGGATAGCAATGCACACACAGAGAGAGAAAAGATCGCATTTCCGAGAGACATATATATGCGTACGAGGCAATTAACGCTTTGGCTGAGCGAGGCATTTATACATGCCGGTGGCACTTGAGAGGTTAAACTGTGTATTGTATTTTTAGCTTTAAAGAATAGTGTTATTGAATTCAATACATTGTTATTGTACGGATGGAGGGGGGCGATGAAAATTGTGATTGAATATTGGGTCGCAAATATTGAAAATTTGACAAGCACTGTCTTAAGTTCATCAATATTAGCTAGTTACGCTGAAACAAAGATTCGATGTTTCAGGGAAACCCTCTCACCGCTCCGGAAAAAAAAAAGGTCGCATGGAAGGGGTTTTCAAGAAAATCTGAGCGGAGGGCGCTAAGAAAGAGCAAGGTCATGGAGTGCTTGATGATTAATCCATTTGGCAGTTGGTGATTAAAAACTAACAAATATTTAAATGCCACAAAAGAATAATACACAATGTTGCTGTAAAAGGAAAGAGAGCACCAGATTCTTCAAACTTTATCAACGATTTAATATGCAACATATCTAAATCAATAATCCCCTCAACAATATGCATTAGCTTTTGCAGCGTGGATAAGCATTTATCTTATAATTTGGTGATATATTAGGTGATATAAGGTGATATATAACAGTAAATAAGATAAACATATACATAAATAATGCTAAGAGTAGGATTTCCTTCAGAAAATACGTAAATATTTTGATAAACACTTTAAGCGTGAGTGAGTAAATGAATTTTAAATGTTGCACTCGAGGGCTTTTGGCGACAAACCTCGTAGTTTTGTACCATGGTCAAGTGAAGAAGACAACACCTGAGCTGGCACCCTCCTCTCCTAACTACTACACTACGGGATGAAGTTTAAGCTCTCGACAGATTTGACGTGCATCGCTCCCCTACACTGTAGGTCTTCAGTGGTACTGTGGGCTTGAACTCATGACACGAGTCCACAAACATTTTTAGCCCTCTGTTATTAACTCAAAATTTATAAATTAAAATGTGAAATCAAAAAAAGAAGAAATACAATTATTCCTTAGAATGAGAAAAGTATTATATTTATTATTTTTCCCTCATTCGAAAAGTATATTAAATTTACATATTTGCAGTTCTTCAGTGAATAATACATATTCGCAACATTAGAATTCGCTACAAATCATACGGTGTGGCCGTTAATGGATTTCCTAACAATATTCAGGAACTCGATTATTTGAGAAATTCATTCAATTATTGCATAAAACTCTTCTCTGCTGGGAAAGGCGGCTACTTAACTGCAGCAGATGTTACAAAACGTTCCATTCCAATGGTAACCATTATCCGAAGGGACGTTCTGTGTCCATTCGATCTATACTGCCTAAAACATTCATCAACCTCTATAGCTCTTCATATATTACGTAAAATGTATTCAAAATGTAATATATGACTTCAGTAATATATATTCAATAGCCCTCTAAGAATTATTAATAGTTAAATTTAAATATGTATTGAGCACCAGCGCCATTGTAAGCTGGACGCGCATCGATTTGCCTTCACAGATTAAATGCTAACCGCTCTTACAAAACATACAACCCGTGTGTTTTCATGTACACATCATTTAATACGAATTATCCCTGGTCACCGTTTATAAAATAACTCTTCAGCTATTAGAAATGTGTGTGTTCGAGCATTTTCATTAGCACTTTTAGCCAGCAAAAACTTTTTAAACCCCTTAAGCACGTGCTTCTCAAACTTTCAATGTTTGTGACATAAATTTCAATCATAATTTTCATTGCACTCCTTTCCATGCAATAATAATGCATTGAATTCTATAATAACGTACTTTGACTCTAAAGTTACAGCACGACTTTATAAACTGTATAAAGTATCAAGATAAGTATTAAATTTTGAATAGAATTTTATGTAAGCCCAATGAGATCAGTAGTACTTGTTAAACTTATTGTTAACATGGTATTGTTAAATTAAGTATCAAATACATTGTGTAGTACTGATACATTTATAAGAATATTATATCATTGTAAATGTGTATCTTTAAATACACATTTATGCAATACACATACAAAAAACACATTTTTTATTTTTATTACTTCAGAATGTATTTTGTTTTGATTGCTTTCAATAAATTAATGATTTTTTTAAATGTTTTATTTTTGGCTTTTCGATATGTTCCCGCCTCCTGGTAGGATTATTGCTCCCCTAGTAGGGCGTGCCCAACAGTTTGAATAAAAAACGCTGCCTTAAGCGGTCAATTTTTTTTGGCCAAAATATTCCAAAGAAAAGCACATTTTTTATTGAATATGACTACGCATAATACTTAACAGAGTACGAAAATAGAAGAATTTTATTTTAACTAAAGTTTGTGAGTTTTTATATTATTTTTTTAATTTTATAATTGTGAAACACACAAAAAAAACCCCTAAATGTTTGCTATTTATAAGTATACTCGACATGCTATGAAGAATGTTCCATACATCTTAAAATAATTTCTCTCGGACTTATGAAAGAATTTCATGTTAGTACCTCTTTTTCAAACGGTTGATCATTTTGTGTGTGTTTAAATGTGTATTGTGTGTGCATATATATATATATGCACACAAAATTTGAAGCGTAATGTATTATAATATATTTTACTGCAATGAGGGAAAGAGATGATATCGATTTTTTTTTTGGATTTTCTTTTCATTTTCATTTCTTCTCAAACAACAAATTGCGCATGGAATTTCCAATCTCAATTCTATTCTTATTCTTTAAACTCTCACCTTCTCAACAAGAAAAATGTCGAATGACAAGTATTTCAGTACCGTAGACGAACTTAATCTCTTAAATTTACTGCCACTAATAATCTCTCGATAATAATTAAAAATAGGTGCTAATCAAAAACAGTAGAACAACATATCAGTGCCTGTAATGCGTACGGATAAACTAGTTAAAGGATCAAATGGAGATGAACATGAGAAAGATGTATTTAAGATTCGGAAAATCTAAATTAGAGCTAAATTTTCTACGTACAATTCAGTTTATATTTTTAGTTTTCTTCGTAGTACAAACATTTAGTCAGATCTACTTTCGTCAGTGTATTAAAATAAGTATTTATTCATTAAAACTAAAAGAAAAAATGAATAAAGTAAACTTTGGTCCATTCGTTAAATTTTCCTGCAAATGAAAGTTAGTTCTTTTGAAAATTCATGCGGTAATGATTCCAAAACTAAACATTTTGAACAAAATTTTAAAAGAAAAAAAAAATTATTTTTTTTTGTTAACTTAAATTTTTATTTATTACAACATTACTGGAAAAAGTATATATAAGCTTAAATATAATAAAAATTTAGACGTTTTATTTCTCATGCATTCTATCTAAGTAAAATATTCACGTGTAGTTTGGTTGAGTTTGTTCTTATCTGATGTGGAAGAGTCAGGAAAGAAGGATGTTAATTCGGGTGTCGTACCTTACCGAGGCACAAAAAATTATATAAAAAGTAATCAAATAACAAATTTTTTCAGAATTTTGTTTTTAAAACATAAATGAATCCAGTTTCAAGTTAACATTATAAAAAAAAGCTACATTTGCTTGTATGAATATCGTTTCCCAATACGAAGGGGACTTGTAAAAGAATTTTGAATCGGGATCGAGTTCTGATTGTGGCGCGCGATCTAGGATCTTATTCCTCTAATGTTGGAGTGGTGTTGAAATTTTGAGAGAAGGTTGACAATTCACTTTTTGTCGTTGTCACTTGAACACAGCTCAGAATTAAGTGGTCCATCGTCAATAGTCCTCGTTTTACTTTGAAACACAAAGTTAATAGCAAATCAATTTAGGCACAGTACGGGCTTTAATCTCAGATATATTAAAATTTATCAGTCCCGTTACCACAATATTGTTTAGTATTATGTAACCGAAAATACCTGCTTTTTGATTACGATTGCTTAATTATCAACGTCGCCTTTAGAAGCAGCTATTAGGCAACTGACGTTGTAATTTTGAACCATCGTTTAGTGACGAGGATAGAACTTGAGCTAGAACCCTACGCACTAAACTTCCACACTACAGCAATTGAATGAGTGAAAGTTATATTAACGACTCACTGTAAAATAACACGATATCTGTTGGCAACAGAACTGGTAATTTTGAATTATGGTCAAGTGAGGAGGAGGACATCTGAGCAAGCGCCCCCTCTCCTAAGTAAGTACCCATCACACCAACGGGAGGACTTTCACGCCTCGACACGTTTAGACGGCAAGTAAGGATTTTGAATCTCGAAACATTTAATGTTTGTTAACTTGTCTTCATCGTGGGTTTGGACTTGAATTCCTAACTCAAAAGAAACATTATCGGCCAGGAATTCACGAGCATTTCATCCATCCAGACTATCGCGGTTCCTCACTTAATTTCAAAGCCTATAATTAGATATTTCATATTTCCGGTCCAAACATATTCATCAGTAAAATACGTTTAAAGCGAAAATCTTTTTAAAAAAATAATACAGATATAGGAATTGCTTTTGTGGTTTATAGATTTTTTAGTAGATTTAAAGAAAAATATGCTAAAATTAAAGAGATAAAAATAAACTATTATAAATAAATGGGAAAAAATGTTTTAAAATTTACAAAATGTAACATAAACGGGGCCCATTCTGTACCAAAAGTTTATGAACAACTATTCAATTCTGATGTGTTGCTATGTTGTTCATTTTTTAAATGAACTTCAGGATAAAAGATATTTTAATTTTTACCATGTTTTTATTAACTAGCTTTCTTGTCTGTTGGGGTAGAATTTTGTAATTGATTTTAAACTAACTTCCCGATGAACTAGAGATTTGAAATTTGTACTACAGCTGAGAAGTGGATGGCAATGCATAAAAATGGTTATAAAAACATGAAGCATAAAAATTTTTTTATTAAAAAAATTATTACAAAAAGTAGAGCACACTTTATCTTAGTTATTATATGAAATTGCTTAAAATAACAGTGATTATATTAATACAAGGGACTGCAAATTTTCTCATAAAACAGTGATTGATAAATCTGAAGAATAAAACACTTCAACCATTATACAGAACATACACAAAAAATTTCAGTTATAATTTTCAAAACATTTTGAGCAATTGCTGGACCCGTTTGAGTATTTAAAAAAGTACACACACGTTTCGAGTAAAACGCGTTTTAAAGTGTGACATCTTGCTTAAAGTAATGGCGTCTGCTTTTACTAAAACACTTGTAGTTTTTGTTCTCGTGAATAGAAAATAATACACTTGGTATTTTTATAAAGCTAACAAGGTGGCGTATAAAATCAAATCATTAAAAAATTTATAAATTTTTGGCAAAATTCGCAATTTTAGGGTTGTCAGATCCTTAAATCGAAATAATACAACGGTCTTGACGAACTACTATGTACTTTTATGCATTTGTTTCTCTTAGCACGAAACGAAAATCGCTTAACACGAATTTTTCTTCTTCAGGGAATGGATTATTTAAGAAAGTTTCTGTATTATTGCATTGCCCTATTGTACCCTAGGAAGAATTTGTTGCAGTAGATGATGAAATGTATGTATAGCCCCAATTATGACACCTAAAGACATTTTGCAGTTTGTTCAGAGCTCAAAAAATATCACTGATGCAGCTTCTGACGACGAAAGGGAGATTAATGACGCAGCTCCTGTTCCCATGGCATCCGAAATGAGGAAGCTCAGGAAAAGCACGTGCAGTTATTTAGAAGCTCATTCCAATGGTGGAATGAATATCAAAATGGATAACATTAAACAATTTTATGCTAATAAAAGGAACCAATACAAAGAAAAATAACGGATTATTTTCCAAAAACACATTAAATATTTTGGTTTTCAAAAAAGCTGAAAATTTTGAGTTAAATTTCATCAAGCAGTTTTGGATATTTTTGTTTCTAAGATTTCAATTGAATACATGCAAAAATACATAACTTAACTCATTGGCGTAACAGCCCAAGAGGGCGAAGGCCTACTGTACCCAACTCAGTATAAACGAGCTTGGGCGCTGAGGTGCATGCGCAGATGTTCCGGCCAGGTGGTCAGCCTGACGTGAAACCCCGAGTGTTAATTTCCCAAGCAAGCTTGGTACTCATTTTATTGACCCACTGAAGGGATGAATGGTTGAGTCAACCTTTCCCAGCCCCGGGGTTTGAACCTCAGACCTGCAGTGTGGAAGCGAGATGCACTAACCACTGGGCTTCAAAATACATATCTATGCATATAAAATGTGCTACAATAAAATTTTTGTCGAATATATACTATTTTCAGATTAACACGAAATTCTTTTCACTCGAAAAAATATCTCAGTTTCGTGTTAAACGAATTTCACAGTACATATAAAATATTAGTACAAAATCTCGAAAAAAAAATGACTTTTTTATTTTGCTTTATTGCTTGCATCTTCAAATTTTTCATTTAAATCCACTAAAGAGTAACCCAAATGGTTTGTTGATTTTAAGTTCCTTCTGTAGAAAAAAAAAACATTAGAAAGATAAATCGAAGAATTGGGAAGAGACGTAGATAAGCCATAGAATAGAAATTAACTCTCTTAATTTTAGCATTTTAAACCTATGACAATCTATTCCAAGTTTTCTCATGTACTACCATTTAAAATAAATCGCTTTTCTAAACCTATTAACGGAACAGCCCGCTTTATTGAAACATGGAGCGTTTCAGAAAAACTATTTGTAGGATTTTTTCCCCTCTTTTTTTTCTTTTCTCCACAGCACTTCACTCCTTCCGTAGATGACATTGTAGTGGGGATAATTAAATTAAGAGTTTTCCCCATTCACGATGTGCTAATGAATTTTTCCCGCTTAAAATTATCTCCAACGAGTTCAAGAATTCATTAGTTTAAATTCGCGAATTAAATTCAGGCTCTTACAGAATAGAGGACATAAATTGAAATCCTTGATTTTAATGAGAACTTTTTCCCTTTTTCCTTATTCTAATTATGAGGGAAAGTTTTAATCCCAAAATATTGCGTTTGTTTGTCGCTTTAGTATAGATAATTAGCTTTAGAATCTCAAGAGGACTTAGTATTTTCCCTAGTAAAAGGCATTACTCAGAATTAGGGATTTATTTAAAATGTTTTTCTCTGATAGTTATTTATGTCAGTTTGAAGAAGGGATTTAGTTTGCCAAGTTAATCTTTATAATGCCAGAAAATCATATTTAATATAGAGCCTTTAATTCCCTATAATATAATGATATCAAACTCGGCGTTTATAGTTTAAATTTACTTAATAGAGTGCGAAATATGTCACTGGAGGATAATTAAGGGCAATATTTCCATTGAGAATGTTTTTTTTTAAAAAACAAATCAGAATTTTAGGGGTTCTAAGTAAGTAATTCTAAGAGATATCAACTGTCAAAAATTAATATTCTTAATGAGTTTTCAAATTATCGAAGATTACGCACGAGGAAAAATAAGTGATTATATATTTTAATTAAATCTGAACAGACGCCATAAGTAACTATGTCTGGACAGTCATTTAATAGTAAATGGTGAGTTAGGAAATAGATAATGTATAAATTTTGCATGTTTAGTACAGTTGATGGCATGTTTTAAAATGATTCAGATGGCTTAATTTTATAAGAACATTTAAGGATTCGACATTTTTCAAGCACTGATATTGAGTTTAGATTAAATTTTTCACCAAAAAGGTGAATTAACTCTAGAACGTCCTTCCGTGTCGATTGGACACTGAGGCCAGTAATTTGTTTTTCTTTCTGCATTTTTGTAGGGACTTTGAAAGTTTTTCGGGGCTTTTGATCATTTTCCATGGTGATTACGCTGAAAAAGTTTTATGGTTCTAGGTTAACCCGAGACTTCTCGCGCAGGGTGTGTCATACAAAAAGTCTATCTTTTTTCATCTCTCCTTCTAACCCTTTTTTGGAAAATGGATAGTTTCTCGTGTAGCTGACTTTAAGGTCATATTCTTTAAGGGGCTTTAACTTGTAGGCGAATTCTAAATATATATTTTTGGATATCATCTCCTAGGGTATGTCATAACCCAGCGCGTGAACCACCGTTACAGTTCTGAATGCATGAGCACGTTTTAAATTTTCCTTATGCTATGGTATGTTATTGTAGTTATGATGAAGAAATGTGATACTTAAGAAATTTAATAGATATAGTATTTAATAAATATTGTAAATGGTATGTTCGGATGAAGAATTTCCCTTCACGGTTATGATGCGGAAAAATCAAATGATGAAGAGTATAAAAACAAGTCCTCCACTGAAATCGATCCAGATTTAGAAAAGGGAGACACTTTTGAAAATAAAAGTTTCATGTGTAGAGACACAAAAAAATTTGAGAAGTACGTAATTTTAAAGGAGATAGCTGGTACACATCTTATCCACTTTCAGATGAACTTTTTAAAAAAAAAACTATTGCTGGAACAAAATAACTTTTTAACCTTTGTATATAAATTTCACGGTAAAAACATAATCTAAACACCCTTGGGTATGACACACCCTGCGCGAGAAATTTAGGTCGTTTTTTCCACGCGAGTGATGCCGGGTTAATTAGGAAAGATTCTACAACTAAATGTACCTAGAAAGTTCACTGGTGTGGAAGTTAAGAGAGGGGGCAGCCAGCTCAGGTGTCGTCCTTGTCCCTTGACTAAGGTTCAAAATTACTAGGTCCATCGCCAAAAGCCCTCATTCAGTTTTACAGTGTGACGTTAAAATAACTCTCACTCACTCCAAATACTTCACAGGTAAGGATAACAAGCACATGATCATGGATAGGAATTCTTGTCTGTCGTTTTTTTTTCCAAGTCATTTGTTGCCATCGAAAATCATGACGGCAGTAGACTAAAGGTCGCGATCACGGAATCGTAGCCGGCATGTCATGAGTTCAAGCCTTAATGCCTCTAAAGACACGTGGAGTGTGTGTGGGGGGGGGGCTGACGCTCATTAACACTAGAACGTCCATCGGTGTCAATTTGACACCCAAGCCTGTTCAGTTTGTTCTCCTTTCCGCATTTTTGCAAGGGATTTGAAAAAATTTTGTAACTTTTAATTATTTTCAATGGTAATTACACAGTAAAGGTTTTGTGGTTCTAGGTTGGAAAAATTTTACATCTAAATATATATAGAATATCCGCTGGTGTCATTTCGACACCCAAGACAATTAACCCTTATAAATAGCTGTCGTTCATGATTACCATTAGTATAACAAAGTATTATCGCACATTTATTTGACCTTAAATGCAGTGTCATTGGATTAACAGCGATAAAGAATTTAATTTTCTAAAACTGTTGTGTCTAAGTGTTTCGTAACACAGCATTTGCTTATCTGCTCTTAAAAAAATCATTTGATTTTCGAACTTTTTCAGAGCAGACACCCCGAATCGATGACTCGTAGAAAAAGGTCTAAGCCCTGAAGAAATTGCTAAGTTGTTTTGCGAGAGCTTTCTGACATTGAATCGTATAGTGTTGAGCTGTCTTGTGCTAATTTAGATTCCAATGAAGACATAAGATTGTGTGAAAATGACTGCGAAGAAGCTGAAGAATGTTAAGATGTAATTGATTATATTCCAGTAAGTGCTGATGTATACGTCGCTAGAGGTTGCACAGAATGGATACCGCATAATGGTAATGTTCCTGGCAGATTTGTGGCTCGAAATGTTTTGCGACAAAGCAATGGTCCAACAAGCTTCGAGAAACATAATGTCAACGTCAGTTTCTTACGCTATAAAGGGTCATATATGTGATAATTGCATGAAACAATATTAAAAAGTCTTAAAACTAAACCCTGCTGAACAGAAGGCATGCAATTATATATTTAGTCATTTCACACTTTCACACACACATACACGCACACAATTCTTAATATTTTTTTGCATTTCACATCTTAAATCTTACTTAATATACGATGAATTCGTTGTATATTCACAGTAAGGGATTGAATATATCATTAAACTTTTTTGAAACTGCACATTCCATAATTATAGTAATTGTAAATTTAGACAGTCTATTTATTCTACTGTAAATATACGCAATTTTTTTTTTTCTGGTTGGGACATTTTTCATCTAAACCCAGGGCTTTGAATCGGAACTGAACTGAAAAAAATATCCGTTTATTACAGTTCGTTATATTTTCAGTCATTTTATTATTGTAACCAACGTATCAATGTTTTCCACTTTAACGTCAATCATATAATTATCATCATTACAGTAGAACGTCGTTTATCCGAACATTTATTATCCGGAGTGTCAAATATCCGAACCAAAGTCCGGATCCGTTATCGAACAGTGTAATGCTCAACATTTGTTTCCTGTGAGGCCAAAAGTGATGGGAAAACCCAAGTTGAGGGATATTTGGGGAGTTTCAGCTGTGTGATTTGGCAAATATCTTCGCGGAATATTAGGTCAGTTTGTTTCCAAGTGAGGGGGTGTATACGTGCTATTTTGTTGAGTTTTGTTGATATAGAAACCTGGATGACATGCAATGCAGAAGACAAAATTTCAAATGCTAAATGATGACGAGATTGCGACTTCCGTGCAAAAAAATCCGACCCTGTCAACGATGAAACCGATGAAGATGAGGACAGCAGCAACAACGAAATTAGCAAGGGTCTATCAAATGCTGACGCGTTTCTGCGTTAGAGACATTTATGGAGTGATGATTGATGGAGTACGAACAACAATCAGAGTGCTGTCCTACTCAACTGTTGCTCAAGAGAATCGGAGATTTCTAGCGATAACACGAAGGTGTACAACGGTACAGCGAAAAATAAGTGATTATTTTTCACAATAAATGTAAAATAACGACATTTTGCACCTATTTCGCTTTTTCTTCAAGCACCTTTCCCACATGTGATGATTTACAAAATTCGTATAGTATCCGGTTTTATATACTGCATGGATCGCATTCGGTTTGCGGTTATCCGAACTGTGTCCGGTCCCATTTGATTCGGATAAACGACGTTCTATTGTACATTACTTCTCGATTCCCTATTTTGATGTTTACTAGTACTTTCTGGTTCATTTTCACACAAAACTATTTGTATGATGCCGATCTAATTCAGTCAAATGATCTAGAAGTATAGATGATTTCTTAAGAAAAATATCACCAATTAAAAGAAATAAAATCTTCTAAATTTTGACCGAATTTTTGAATTTTGTTTGTGATAGAATTATATTTTTAGTACAAATGAGAAGAAACATAAAGTACAATTATTCATTCGGAACTGAACCGAAAACCGCTTTTTTTCTGGCGTAGTGAAAATCGGAACTGGACTTATATATATTTTTTAAGTTGAACCGAAACGAATAAAAGCTACGGTTTGGAAACACTTCTTTTAAAAAAAAGAAACAGAATATGAATTTATGCTTTTATATTTCATTCAATATATTTCTAATTGATAAATACAATTAAGAGCATGGGCACCCGTTACTTCAACCCCAGAATAAGTCAATACAGAATAGTTATTATTTTATCTGGTGTTATATTTCTATGGTAAATATAACACCAGATGGTATATAATCAGCTAAAATTACTGTTATTCATTTGTAGTTAATTAAAAAAATTCTGAAGATTGAAGAAAGGCAGATAGTGAATTCAATTTTTAAAAATTACGGAAGAAATCATGTCACTTACATCAACCATTATTTATTATTGATAGGGATAATTTAAAACGGTTATTTATGGATAAATGTATACATTTCTATGTTTATGTGTCTTGCCTATATTTGAAATTGTGTCTGTTTCAAAAATAATCATTATATAAAGGTACTTATATTATTATTATTTACTTACTTTTTGTAAACAGAAAGATTCAGAAAAATATATATTAAAATGAATATATTTCAAACAACATAGTAGTTTCGACCTTAATTTCCCAAATAAGTCATTAGAACAGTGTATGTAGTGTCAAGAAATCACTTTTAACCGCATCAATAAAAAACACATTTCAACAAAAACTTATTTGTCACTACATGGTTGTAATATTCGGTTTCCTCTCTAAGGTATTATGATATTCCATATACATAAATACATATCTTTTCAACCCCAAAATAAAGATTTAACTAATATATTGTACATATATTATACATATTATACATTATACATATCTTTCTATAATTGTATCTTGATATAATTGTATACATAAATACATATCTTTCCAACCCCAAAATAAAGATTTAACTAATATATTGTACAAAATCGATTGAGAAAAGACCATGATATAATTGAAAATATAAAACGTGCAAAGAGTTACAAAAACGAATTGATGTTTGCTAGAATATATGATATTCATGCATTATAAACATAATTATTTTCGACTTGCAATTTAAAAATAATCGAAGCAAGAAAGGATATCTAGAAATAAAGTTTTCAGAGTTAAGTTTTTTTTTTATTTAAATACAAAAAGTGGAAATATTGAAGCATATGTTACAAAATGCGAGCAGCATTCAAAGTTGGTAATTATTTTATTTAGTTGCTTTACTTTTTGAAAATAAAATTAAGAATAATAATGACACATTGCCAACTCATTCTAAAATAACGGAACAGTTATAAACATAAATAAATAGTAGCTGGAGCTGTTTTCTTAATTAGAAACAAAGGACCATGCATTATAAATAACAACCTAAAAAAGCTATGTCTTAGTTTTCTCCATATGTGTTGCTAACGGATTATTCGTAATAGAAACTGCATTTTCGAGAGGAAATTCTTGTATGAAATTAACTAAAAATTTTAAAATAAAAATTTCGCTCTACACATAACAGGATTAAGAGCGTTTATTTCTCGAAATAAACACGTTTTGTTTCATTAACAACACAAGTCATTTCCTTCTTCTTTTTTTTTAGAAATTAAATCTTTCATGTAAAGAGAGAAATTTAAAAAGGGGAGTAAATATTGAATCCCAAGGGAAAGTCTTAATACACATTCATGTATAAAATATTTCCGGAGGCATTAACAAAGGAGAAGCAACTTTTATTGTAGTACTATAGGATTATCTATCTTTATTTTTTTCATCCTTATTTAATATTACATGCATTATTCATACTTCTATAATTTTTATAATGAACTATTCATTTTTCTTTTTAGGACATATGAAAAGAAACTGCAAAACGTGAGTATAATTCTTCGGGAAAAAAACTGATAAGGATCAGTAAAAATTTTATCATTGCTATTACTTTAGTTGTTCCATTACTATTAATAGATATAGCCATTTGTTATGCGATTATTTTTCTCATCTTTCTATTTTTTGACATATTAATTATATCTTAAGTATAATAATTCCTGCTTAATGACTTCAAAATGCATTAATTTTTACAATGCGTGCTTTTTTCCCCTTAAGATCCATTTAATGATTTTCATTGCAAATGTATAATAACTTGATCATTTTGAATAGCTTTCTTTGTTTTATTTCCTCTGTGCGAGTTTATTTTCAATTATATATTTATCACGCAAATGTAAATAAATTAGAATGGTTTATTATTAAAGTATATGGCACTTTTCTACTTTTTAAAGGTTCATATTTCTTAAAAATGTTTTTCACTGAAATCTAAACTATAAAGGTTTTCAATCATTAAAACGTTTGAATATACGTCGAGAGCATTTTCATTACTTCAACTAATACTTAAATTGTCTTCAGAGTAATATCAAATTATATCTTTTTGTTTAATTTTTTTCTGAATTTTGATAGTATATTTATATAAGAAGTATTAAAAATTACCTGAAATATTCGCAATATTTTGATAAAGAAATTATTCCTAGAAGCTTGTTCGAACACATTTTCTTTGGTATCCGTTTTCAATATTTTCTTATCTCTAACGGTTTAACAAAAATACGGAATTGAAAACATGTCATATATAAAAGGCAATAGAAAACGAAAGTGTGTTTTAGTTTCATTTGTAAGTTTATTCTACACAATCTGATTGTAATAAATGCTACAAAAATCAGGGCTTCAAACCAGAACTGATCGGAAAAACCAGAAAAAACCGTTATTTTGGACGGAACGAAAACTGGACGGGAAAAAATTGATTTATTTCGGTTCTATATCTTAAGTTATTTTAACCAACTTATTAATATTTTCTAATTTAACTACAACCATATAATTATCATCACTACATGTACATTGTTTTCCGATTTCCTATTTTGATGTTCATTTGTACTTTTCAATTTCACATGAAATTACTTGTAGAAGGCAGATTTAATTTAGCTAAAGAAACTAGAAGAATAGATGATTTTTTAAGAAAAAATACCAGTCAAAGATATGTTTTTTGGATCTCAGTACGAGATTATTTACGGATGTTGTATAAAACAGTTTAGATAGACAAACCAGAAATATGAACCTAGTTGTCAAAGGCAGTTTTGATATTGGATAAACACACCAATGCTCGCCATTCTCGGCTCACCTCTCGTATCGTACATGCTGGTTAATTGTATGTATTCACATAGTGCACCAATTTAAAAAAGGACACAATCTTGTAAATTCTGATATAATTACATTTATGTTTTGTTTCTTATAGAATTATATTTTTAGTACAGATAAGAATATACATAAAATAAATTTTTTCATTTGGAACTGAAGCAAAAACCGCAAACCGTTGTTTTTGGCGGAACGAAAACCAGAACGAAAAAATTATGGTTCGAAGCCCTGGCAGAAATACATAGTGCTTCAAATTCGCTTAAGACAGTATTTTCGACAATTATATAAGGCAAATTCGCAAAGAACTATTCTATCACATCGCGTATCAATTACTCTCACACGCATGCACAGATTGCATGTTTACACATGGTTTGAAGGGGCCGAATCTCCCATTTGTTTCACCATATTACTAACCAAAATAGAATGTGAAACTAGTGTCTTTTTTTCCTAAGGACTAAAACCAAATCCTATAATCCCAAAATCCTGTAGTAAAACCGTAATCCATTATTTTAGTACCACGTAAGTGAAATTTAGAAACACTAAGATTATGTAAAATATAATCGTCAATAATCTAAAGTAATGAAAAGTAGTTTATCCACTTCCCTATAAACACTCAGAATGTCTTAAAACTTTTTGAGGCTCTGGGCCCCTATACAAAAGTAGATCCTACCTCTGTAATTTTTAAAAATAAAAAGTATATACCATGCATTTTCAAATACTCGTACAAATGGCAATTTCAAAAACAAAAAAAAATGTGCACAACTCACCATCTCCCAAACCGGCTAAACAGATGGTTGTATTTCGACTAAATGAGTTGAAAGATTGTTTATGGCTTAGACATGGACAACGGTCATCACATAATAATACATTCTTGCCACTTTTTCCAATTAATATGCAGTTTTATTATTTTTTTTTTTGAGAATTTGAATGAGAAAAATATTTGATTATTAAAATTATCCGGATCACATGATCTGAATAAAACTGAGTCGAGAACGAAGCGAGGCCTCCACCGAGCGGGAGACTCTAGGCCTGGGCCCAGTTGGCAAATGCCTTAAGACATCCCTGACTACGGGATAGCATTTCAGGATAAATTCGTTCATAACTATTCTTTAAGGAAAGTACATTATGCTTATGAAACATGAAAATAATATAACAAAAGGAGACAACTAAAAGAAAGTAAGGTATAGCAACTAAAAAAAACTCAAAATTAAAAGAAAAATGTCAAACGAGTTAGTTAATGGTTATGTTCATTTAAACAAATTTTAAAAAATGCTTTGTTTCAAATATTGCTTAACTGTTAAAACTTTTTTTGCAGCAGGATGCACGATAACTCTCAAAATCTCATAGAAATGTTTATAATAAAGAAACATCTAAAAATAGTAAAATTCATAGCATAAAAAATTTAAAAGTTCACATCGTATGACGGTTTAATTTATATTTGAAACGAATAATTAAGGAACGTTATACAGTTTAAATGATGCACAGTCCCTTAGACTAATTTGCACAATAGATAAAGTATGAGAAAAGTCAAGAAAGAGCAATGTCGAAGTCAAAGTCAATACCCTCGATAGATATATCATGTTGCTGAAGTTTGTAACGTCACAAGAATCATTAGTATTCAAGAGTGCTGAAGGATTCTTCAAGAATTGTACCCTACTTGGAAAAAAAAAATAGTTTTCAAAATGCATCACACAACCCCTCTATCAAGTGACCCGGGGGAAATAAATCTTCAGGCGATACGGTGAAGAATGAAAATCATTATTCCATCGGCGGAAGAATAATCGTCTGTCTCTTAATCACAACCCCCTCCCCCAACAAAAAAAGAACATTCATCATCACATTGCCTTTATATTACCTCTGTATTAATCAAAGCGGCAGACGACTTCCTCGCTTCTTAAGCTCCCGTTGCCAAAACCTAATAATAACCCTCGTCTACCCCAGCGGCATACTAAAGCAGACGACTTTTCCTCGGGACGTTCGAAAATTCTGGTTCCCGGCTAATCCCGAGGTGGTTGGTCAATGGGCAGAATTCTTGACCGACATTCGTTCGTGTGAAGAAATAGCCCCAGAAAATCTCGTGGGATTTTCCGCTGACCCCTTGCTAATCCTTTCGGAATAAATTGGCAGTCTGCCGGTAGGGGGCGCTGAAGGTGGGCGAGTATTGGTTTTTGTCGAGTTCCGAGGCAGTTCAGGAGAGTTGAGAGGTCTCTAGCTGCAGATTGGAGGAAATGTTTCTATGGCACAAGGGATCATTTTGAAGACGGAAGGAAAAGAAGTATTTTTGAATTGACTTTTAGTTTTTTTTCCCTCCGTACTCAACTTTATTCGTGCAAAGAGATTTGAGGGAAAGCGGACAAGAGATTAGGGGTCACTGGAGGTTATTATTTTAAATTGAAAGTTAAAAAGTAAGGGATGAAAAAGTTTTACGAAGTGCTTAAGTTGACACTTTATTTCGAACTTTTAGAAGGAAATAGAGATAAAATCTATTTTATAAGTCGGCTTTTAACTTTTAAATAGAATGGTAAAATGTTGCACTATGCGATACAATTTCCGACAAGCTAAAGCACAACAGAGACAAATATATATTCTTTATAACTGTTACTCATGCAAAAGCGTGTTTAAAAAGTCTCATGTCACAGATTTTATTTTAAAGTGGTTGATTTTCCGATATAGGCTGCATAAGGACTATTTATATCTTGTTAAAATTTTACTAAAAGAATAAATAGAACAATTTATTCCAACCGGAAATTGTGGAAATTCATTAGGTTGTTCTTAATTATATACTTGCAATAACACTGCTTTTGAAGATAGCGTTATTTTTAACTGGTTTGATTTAGATCGGATTTTAAATCTGATTTGTATTCTTTCTTATTTATTCTATAGGGAGAAACCAAAGTATTTTGCCCTGATTATAAATATTTAATGTGCTCAAACTATTATAATTAGATATCTATTTCTCTGGATATATGCTGCAGGTACTGTAATGAATTTTCCTATAAGACAATTTGCCTCAATAAATTCCAACGTAAGCCTCTCTTGGTCGCTTGGAGAATGTTTTAGCGGTATTCCAAATCTTCACAAGTGTTCTTTAACTTGGGAGAGGTCGCGAGGGGCACAGAGTCACCTCAAGCTCACGATATCTTTTATTATGAAATAAAAAACTGTTTGTCATCAATGACCTCTCGGCAGTATCCTCCTATATGACAATCTTCTTGTAAACAAAACGTATTTGTAGCATATTTTTTTGCTTTTATGGGAATGACAAATGTTTTTAAAATCTTAATGTAAAGTTGACACTGCACTCTATCATTTTTGCTTCAAAATATTTTCTATGAACAGGCTGCATTTGCCCCTTATGAACGACTTAGTGGTATTAATTGCTACTGAGTGCAACTCATTGTGGTTTATGAATGTAAATGAACCGAGAATATAAAAGTTGGCATCTGTGATCTCTGTTGGATGATGTTGAAACTTCGGGGGGAAAATTTGTTGAAGCAAGGGAAGAACCTGAAGAACTAATGGATATCCACCATGATAACAAAAGTAAATTTGAGAAAAGTGATAAACATGAAACCTTTGGGCCGGAAGCAAGATTTTCAAATGCTACCTAAAGAGCTCCATCAAAAAAAAAATATATATATATAAAGCCACTCACGGCACACTGTCAGAAAGACACAAGAAAGGAAAGGTTCAACATGTTATTTGTCGATCATCTAAGGACAATAAAACCAGAATAACTTGAACAAAATATGACAGTTTTGGCTGTAAAAATATTAGCGAAATAATATAACCTGTAATATTAGCTGAAAGTGTCTGTGATTTTATCCCTTATCAAAGTCACGCACATTTGAAACATTTTAGTGCAGCTTGGTTGCATTTTTTCTCAAATGATCGAAGAAAATATGAAAAGTCCTTAAAAGTAGATAAATATACTTTCTCTTAGTTAAGCTATTTACTTGACTTATATACGAATTTTATCGTGTTCAATCAAAATAATTTTGAAAAAAAAAAGATTGGGGTGACTACTAGCATTAGTATTGAGTGCGCAAATGCTCCCGTGTGGACGCTGCCTTTTTCTTTAAGAAGACTCTGTACCCCAAAAAAGGAGCGAACTGCCATTTTTTTTTTCAAAATCTTGTTCTTTGCTTTATTTTCTCTCTATTGATCTATCACTTTTGTGTGTCGAAAAGTAAAAAGTTGGATAAAATTTCATTTGAAAAATGTAATTTAGCAAATTAGGCAGTTCGACCACGCCACCTTTTTAGAAAAAAAAATGCTAAGTTTTGATTAAAAAATCCATTTTAAAAAAGAAACAATAACTAAAAAACGAAGGTGTAATATGTAAAGCAGGGTATTACAAAATCATTAAAATAATGTAATTTTTCTTTTCTTTGTGAAATGTGTGCATGTAAAATTTTTAAATTAAGGCATTTTATACTAATAATTTTATAATTTCAGTTCTTATTCTTCATATGTTTTTCATACAAATATAATACTTCAGTATTATGCGAAAAAAAAGCTAAAATTTCTGTCATGACAGAAAAAAACATTTTTTAAATATTTTTTTTTTTTTTTTTGAATTTTCTTGTGCAATTAATACTCTATAAAAAATTATCCTTTATAAAAATGTATGGGTTGCAAAATACAAAAATGTAATTATTTTAAAGAAAAATATTTAACTAATGTCTTAAAGTGATATTTTAAATTTACTTAAGCTTATTATATAATTATTTTTTTCGGAATCTTTAATTTTAAGGTGGTTTTTCTCAGTTTGTGTTTTTCCGATACATTAGTGCATTCAAAATGCTACTCCTTCCACAATTATTTACCAATTTACTTTCATTTTTTCCCTGTGTGGTATATATAAAGCATGTAACAAAATTAAGGATCCGTTTTGCTGTAAACCAAATACTTTTTTTAAAAAAAATAAAATGTAGGATACATCTGCCTTTTCGTTGAATTTTAGCATGCATATCAACATTTTATATTTTCCCCCTCCAAAACTAATTAAGGTATTGTAAATTCGATCCCTAAAGTTGCTTAGAACATCCTTTAGAATATGACCCAAAAAAAATTCAGCTAAAAAAATTAGTAATTGCAGAAGAAGTAGGATTTTAATATTTTCCAAATATTCTTTAAGAAATTTATATTTTTTAAATTTTAAATACAGCTTTAGAGAATGCTATCTCTTAAAAATGAGGCATCATATATATATAAAACAATATAAAATGCAACAAAGTTCTTTCACATTCCTTTTAATGATTCTGAAGGCCTGTTATACTCGGATGTTGGTAATGGAGAATTAAAGGGTTGAAAAATGATAGAAATTAACTACTCTCTTTTCTTCCTAAATAGGTCAGAGGCCCTTCTCAAAAATGGCAAAGAAGGGAACCCCGATATGTGCATCATCGTCCCTGACGAGGACGAGAAACCTCCTGAAATCGCATACCAGAATCCTCCGGGTAAGAAACATATTTCTTAAAAGCACAATAGCATGTTAAAAACATCATTAATTACCATTCTGAAATGTTTAACTATTTGAATATTTTACGTTTTTAATTAACATTTACTATTTATTTATTTATAAAAGATCTCTTAGCTTTGAAAGATATTTTTGTTGCATAATTGTGCATAAATTTCATATATATTTAATGAAATTTTGAATTGTGACAGCATTTTTGACTTGCTGCAGTTAAGATGTTTTTCCCGAAAGCATGAAAATAGTATCAAACTTGAAATTTTTTGTGAAAATTAGAAGTAAACTGTTTGCTAATGCATGAATTGCTTCATTTCGTAATAAATATTCGGTGATAAGTTGTTGACCTTGACAGAGGTGTTTGTTTCATCCATCGACCTAACGGTCCGTAGCTACACCATGCATACCTTAGGCGACTGAGACGAAAGGAATCCCTATTCTGGCCAGTCGTTAAGGGTTTTTGTTCCTGTCCTTTGTTGTTTGCGACTTGCAGAAGGAGGTGCCATTGCATATTCCCTTCCTAGAGAAGAAAGTTGTCTTTTCTGTTTGACTTTCTGAACGACACTGAGAGAAGGTTGTTTTTCCAGCCAAATACTGCAATTGTTATATATCTTCAGTAGGTTTTTTGAGTGTCGTTGTAATGTTTCTCCCTTGATGACAATCTCTTTTTGAGATGGCGAGTCTTGTTGACGCGTGCCTTGTTCCCGTTTGGGAATGAATGCATAATCAACCAGTATCGTTAGGCTTTGTTGCCATCTATTGTTCAGTTCCTGGGTTCCCATTTCGGTGACAAGCTGTTGGCCTTGACAGGGGTGTGTATTTGATCCACTAGTCTACCGGTCCACAGCTACGCCGTTCATGCCTTAGAATCCTTATTTGCGCCAGTCGTTAAGGACTTTTATTCATGTTATTTGTTGTTTTCGACTTTTAGAACGAGGCGCCGCTGCAAATATTAAACCTATTCACACATAGAAGAGTTTTGTTTTTATCTGAATCAAGTACAATTGCGTTTTTAGATATTTATGAAAATTCTGAAAGAAGAGCACTGTTTTGGAGTTCTTTCTTTATACTTAAATCGTAAATCATAATTGAGAGGTCCATCGCCAAATAGTCCATTTTTTCTTCTATTTTGACATTAATCAATAATGGTTTTTAAATTCACATTTAGGGCCGTAGATAGCCTAGTGGTTAGAGCATCGGACTCCAGACCGGAGGACCTGTGTTCGATGCCCGATGCTACCAAATACACACGAAGTACGTGCTGGTTAAATCAGTGGGTCCTGCAGAAACCACGAGTGCAGGGGGTTGAAGAATATTTTCCTCCCCTTCGGTTCCATGCCAAAATTGTGGAGGTGGAGATAGGTGATGTCGCCATCTATCGTTAAGAAGTCCAACCTGTTTCACAGGCTCTGGCAACTTTCATTCCTTCCCTTCGGAAAGGACACGACAACAATAACAACAACAACAAATTCACATTTATCTACCAGTTCATTTACAGCTAGCATTTTGAAAATTTCTTTGTTTTATTCGAAAATCGTCGACGGACAAGGATGTCAAAACACAAGATCCTTTGTTTAAAAAGTGGATCTAATAGTCTTAAAAATATTATTGTTGTTGTTGTTACTTATCTCCCATCTGGTCAGAAGAAGTCAGACCAGATCAGTGAATCTGTTGACTTTAATGAAGTCCGATACTAGAAGTGGACTATCATGGATATCTTTCCAGTCCAAGTGTGCTGAGGTGAAGCCTATTCAAGCTGGCATTCAGGGCAAACCTCTTACTGCTTCCAGAAAAAGTGAAACTTTTTAAATGTCCCCTGGTAAGTCGGGACAGACAAATGTCGGACTGTCTGTCACAAGAAAAAGATAAAGAAAGCCCTGGTCTTCTGCCTTTATACCGTTTATAAAACGGAGGTTTTAACCGTTTTTTTTTTTAATTTGGCCTTTGCCTTAAGAATAATTCGCTTAAAAATATGCATAAATGTAATCAAAAAGGTATTCTTGATGCTTCATTTTTTTAAAAAAAATTTATACTCGAAATTTTGAATTAATGGAACTGTTACAATAATCATATGGAGTAGAACATTAAGTTTCATATAAATATTCTTAAATTAATATAATATTTTTACGGTTTCTATATAAATTTTTTTGTCTTATTTCGGAGTAATCACATTATACTTACTTCTATTCCGCCACTTAACTCCATTTATGTTATCCAATCCTATTTGTAGTTAGTTTAGGCAGGTGTTATAAATTAGTAAAAAGCAACTATCAGGCCAAACTACCTCTCCCCCAACGCCTGTAGAATACGAAATAGGGTAGGATGTTCAAAGTGAGCCTTACTTTCTTCCTACTTACTCCAGTACGTGCCAAGTTTTAATTTATAGGATTTGGATACTCGTACGGAATTCTGAAAATATTTCTCAAACCGTTACGCAATTACACTGAAGTTTAACAACAACACATATTTAATTTATTACCTTAAATCAACTGATTTGAAAGAGTTGACGAAACATCTTTGTTACAATTTAAAATATATCAGGAGTATTATTTTGTGTAGTGTGTCATTCAATACAATATCTAATCTTAAAATATGTTTATGTACTTTTTGTATTTAGAATTGCCCTTAAGCCCCCGATTCTCAACCACTGCGCCACCAAATTACTTTTAAAATCACTAAGAATACTCTGAGAAAAAAGTTAAAAAACCGGAATGTCACATTCTACCGTTTTATAGAAATACACTATCATAAAATTGTTATTGACCATATGACTACACTAGACGAGAGAGAGAGAGTTATTCATTACTTACCAAATTTATATATATATATATATTTATATATATATATATATATATGTGTGTGTGTGTGTGTAAACAAATTTGACTGGGTTCGTAATTCATTTGTGTTAACGGATGCATTTGTATATAAATTGACTTTGAATGAGAGAAGAACTAATTTCGAGCTCTGCAATAATGGAGATATAATTTTAAAACATTCAGAAGATAATTAATTCATTTTGTGTTAAAATTAGAGCCGATTACCTCATAATAGTTAAAGTTTTCTACATCCTATTTGTGTGAATTCGGAGATTTTCAGCATTATCAAATATAAAAATTAAAAAAGGTCGAAATGTTTAAATATAGATGACGAAATGAGAGCGGCATTATAATTTTAACAACCCAATATAAACGGAATGATCAAAAGTCATCAAGCTCACATTTCGTATTAAATGTACTCTTACAATTCATTTGTAATTAATTACTCAATAAACTTTTTGTTGCGTTTGTCGTACACATTATTTTACTTGATATTGAAAATAATTATCATAAAATATCTTATATAGTGTATTATAGATGAGTAAAATTCTTTTAATCGTATTTTATTGCCAGTAAGCTGCCAAATTTCGAAATTGTTAAAAGAGTACCGCAAAGAAAAAAAGGTTGAGAATCATTGCTTCAAAGAAAAAAAAAGAAGAAAAAAAACACAAATGAAATGAATTTAGTGCATTTAAATCTACACAAGCAAAACATTAAAAAAATACTTTTAAGTATAATTTAAATGGAACAAAAATAGCAAATTGACAAATTATAATTCTTTTTACAACACAGCGAATCTATCACAACCATATCTTCTTACAATCAAATTTCCAGGGAAAAAGAAAACTTAAAAAACAGTGGATAATTTTTACCAATTCGCCTTCATGAAATACACGTTTATTTCCGATCAGTCCCTGGACAGGAAAATGGCAAAAGAGGGGTGCATGCAGGGGTGGCGAACCTTTATCGGTAAATGGGCCATTTTTTCTACAGAAATATTTAATGAGATAATATAGACTTCCACCAAATAATTTTGACTTCTGATACATTATTGGGAAAATAATAAAACTAAGTACTAACAAACTCAAAACTATTTACTACGAAAAATTACATTTCGCATTGTAAAGTATTAAATGTTCTTGTTATGCATGTTATTCCAATTAAAGTAACATTAGTGGGACCAATGTTGTTGCAGATTAGATTACAAACAACTTACATTAGGATTGTAAGATTTTACTTTTAGCAGAATGCATGCTGAGTTGGAATCATCCACAAAACGATTTTTAAGTTAGTCGTTAATGTTATTCATCTTTGAAAATAATGACTCGCAGGAATAGTTATATGAAAATATGGTTAAAGTAGCATATATATATTTAGAATCCAGCCTCTTCAAACAGATAAAAGTGTGTGGAATTGAATTCCATGTTTCCAAAATTTTGTTACTCGCATTTATATTCTTTGTTAATCTTTTTGTTTCAATTAATTCGAAATTTTTTCTTGTTTCAATAAGTTTTTGCATCCATATATCGAACTAGACTGGAAATCAATCAGTTGCATTTCAAATTCTTCAATTACCCGCCAATCGAATTGGGTGAAGTTCAGTTAACCAAATAAAGTCACATCAGTGTACATAATAAACTTGAGCGTTTCCAATAATTCTTTGAACTGAGAAAATCTCGCTTAAAATTTATTGATTGACGAATCAATTACAGAAATATTTACGAATTATAAAATGTAAACCGTTTTGTTCAGTGGCGTGCCAAAAATATTGTGTCACGTGTCATTGGTTTGCCATCCCTGGTATAGTGGATAGTGATTCTGGCTGTTGTGCCGAACGCCTGGGTTTGAATTCCGAAGAAGGCATGAATGTATTCAAATGAAAAGTGTATAAGCGGCATGGGCGAACTCTAAACATTTGCCAAGCTCAATGTCCTCGCGAGTAGTTGGTAAAATTGGAAGATATAAGGGAGGCCCATTACACCCCCAAAACGTACTTCCTCAAAATTGGGGTGGAATGGAGCCAAATCGAATTGTCACCTATATGGTGCTCAAAGCTGCGGATAACGACAGATGTACAACTATCTTGTTGCCACTATAAGTTTGACACCGTCGATCGGATGGCATTATGAATCATGAAAGGATACCAAAATAAATCTTTATTACAAGAAGAACTTTAAATCTATAAAAAGCATTGATATATGCTTTGTATTCTGTAACTTAACAGCAATTTGTGTTTTTAGGCTTAACCACATGCAATTATATTTGAAACGCGCATATTCATTTTATCACATATATAGTTATCACATACATTATAAGTACTCTTATTAGATAAAATAGCCAAAAAATTTTCAAATCACAAGAGAATTACCTTAATTTTTCGAAAAAAAAAAAATTGGCTCCAGAGTACACTTTTTTTTTTACCAATTCTGCACTATTATTTCTAATCTTAAATAATTTTATACAGAATCTTTAATGTGTATGAACTATAAATGTCAATTTATCTAATTTTTGTTTTAATTCTTATGGCATTGCGGCTTCTTTCAGAGGTGATCACCATGACGAACCCGTACATCGACGACCTGTACTGCCCCAGGGACACGAAACCGCCTTCCCCTTACTTGAGCGACTACGACAAAGAGGAGCCCATTCGCAGAAGAGACAATGTACTGGTAAGCAACAAAACATGATAAAAAAGAAAAAAATTGTTTGAATACAATAAAAAAAAACTAATAGACGAAATACGCCGTCTTTCTTTTTTGAAGTTGCATTTTTGTTTTAAAAGTTCTTTTTTATGTACTCAATTATTACATCAATCTCATACTTAACCCCTTCAAGGTTCGTTTGATTTCAGGATTATGGATAAAAAAATGTCAATTTCTTGTATGCCTTTTTTCAAACATACACATCTTCTTAAACATAAAAACACCATTCACATAAAAAATTTTCTTTTAATTAACGTAAAAAAATGTATTTAAATAAATGAGTAATTTAACTGTAAGAGTTGGCTTTCTGTATTTCAGAAATCATTAAACCTTTTGGAGTTCATTCATACTAACTATAAATATAAAGCTTCGAATACCTTGTTATTGTCTTGAATTTCAAATTTTATTTACATATTTTGCATTTACATGAATGATTATGAAATCATTAATCAAAATTTGATCGTGTGTGATAAATTCGAAAACGTGGGACTGCACATAACTCAACATCGCAATCTGGAGAGTAGAAATTTGTTTCTTTTCTTTCCTTTACTTGTCTCTCATTGAGCTGCAAATAATACACTCTCATGTTGGATTAGTTTAATTCTCTGTTGGGGGAATGTAGTCAACAAAGTGCCTTTCAGACAAAAGTAAAGAGAGAGTGCTAAGCAGAGAAGGATTTCCTCTTTTTGCAGAAAGTTCCACCGAGAGATACTTTTCAATCATCCAAAATCAGTGCAGGTTTATCCATTGGGCGCTTGGGGCGTGCCTGGGACCTGGAAGGTCCCTGATAAGCTGGACTTATCCAGATTTTCTGGTTATAAATTTCAATCTACCAGTGCTAAGGGGACCTGTCGATCTTCTGCGATCAGGGCCCGAAATGAACTTAAGCTAGTAGTATTCGAAACCATAAAAAGCACATTTGAGATAATTCCGGAAATACCAATTGCAAAAAGTAAATTTTCACAGTACCTGAGCTACACTCGAGATGAGCCAGGATGGTACGTTTCGCCTGCCTGAACTCCGCTCGAAAAAAACTGGGAAGTGGTTAGTAAAAAAAGAAAATTAATGCTTGTCCACATGTCACATACAAAAGAATTTAGAAATCAAAAATATATTAAATGCAATATATGTATGTTCCAACAAATGTAAGGATACTCGCTGCTCCCCTTTGCATTTAATGCTCTCCATCCATTTAAAATTCTTGAAAGACGTATGAATTCCATGAAATTCCTAATATCTTCCACTAACTTGGAATTTTTATTGAAATGCAATGAAATGCGTCTCCCCCCTCCCTCGAAAGTGCACAAACAGTTGAAAACTTTCGTGCTATTGCATTAAAAATATTTGAAATAGTTTTCCTGTATAAAGACTTGAAAACACACGAAACAAAGAACTAAAACGAACAAAATATTTTCAAACATTTACAAGGTAAATGTAATTTTACGGAAACTTCATCGTTTTTTACTTTTGCGGATGCATTTTTTGCTGTAGTCTAGATCGAAAAAGGTTGATTTCATCAGCATTAAACTGTTATTCATTCAATAATTTTTTTCCCTTCAATCTGATACATATATACTTCACAATTAGAAGTATAAATCCAGATCCAAGTTCTTATTCCTGTATCAAACTAACTATCACAAATGTCAGATTGCAGCTTTTATACAAACTGTGCATTCTTAAATCTAATTACAATATATAATCTAAATCCAGACCTTGTGTGCGTGTGTGTGTGTGTGATTCCTTTTATATAACAAATTAAGTATCGTAAATATCAGACTCTAATGTTTTTATACACAAACTCTGTATTTCAGCCACTACAGTAATTCCCCGAATTTACCGGATAGGGGGACTGAGTGATTACCGCATAAGTCAGCGTTTCTCAAACTGCGGGGTGCGCCCCACTAGGGCGGGGGGACGTGGTAAACCTGAGAGGGGGAGAGCATATTGGGAAGTCGAAAACAAATGATCGCTTAAAAAATTATTAATTTACTCAAAGTAAACAAACAAAATATATTCTGACATTATGAAAAATAAAATACATATTTATACTGATATAATACCCTTATAACTATATCAATACTGCGCAATGTCTTTTATAACTAATTTAACAATACTAAGTTAAAAACAGGTTTAATAGTTACCAGTGACCCCATGGGCTTGTTATATATAAAATTATATACAAAAATTAACTCTTATCTCGATAATTTGTACGATTTATAATTAATTCCTGAAATACTGATTGAAAATTACTCGGTTCGTTCCCTAATGCCAACGTTTAACACGTAGTGGAGCGTATGTGGTGTACTGAGGAAGGAGGGGGTGAGTAGAAAAGGAATAAATAAGTAAATTCTCTAAAATAAGTAAATCTTTTGTAAGTACTGTCAAAGTTTTATTGCATTCAAATGCATTCGGAATAATTTTCTGGATAGCAGTGCACAGAAAAGATCGTACTTCGGAAGGACTTATGCATACGTCAGGGTCAATAAACTCACTGGCTGAGAGAGACGTTTATAAACGCCGGTGGTTCTTAAGAGGTTGAAGTCGTATTGTAGCTTTAGCGTAAAAGTATATTATTATAGAATTCAATACATTGTTATTGTATGGGGGGGGGGGGTGCGATGAAAATAATGATTGAATATTGGGTCGCAAATATTCAAAGTTTGAGAAGCACTGACGTAAGTTGTTGTACGATTTCGCTTAAAAATACACATAAATTATTTTAAAATATGCCCGGAGATGAAAGAAAATAATAATTAAAAAAAAATGTTTTGTAAAATCTTAGATAACACAAATACAAAATGGCATTCCGAAGTTATTTTCGTGTGGATGGTTGCATAAAATCTAACAGAGCAGTCTGCCGGCTCAAATATCCTTTTTTTTCCGCGAAATTTCCTCATTGAACGCAAATTTTTTTTATTCCTTATTTTGTTGAAAAAATACGCTCTTCATTGGAGTCTATATTTTCTAAAATTTGTAATCCATTTCAATTAAATTTTTTCTATCAAATTCCCAACCCTCATTTGATCTTCTGATTGAAGTGGGTATAAAGACTCAAGTTCGTCAATGACTTGTTCTTATTGATGATCATCATTTGTCAGCTACTGATTGTGGAAATCCAGCAGTTCTTGGTCATCATCACTATCCACTTCTAAATTTATTTGCTTGGTGATATAGACAGCTTTTTCAATCGTATTATCAATTGTATCAGACTGTGGTACTGATTTTATCTGAGTTTTAGTGATGGAGGAAAAAGAAAAAAAAACAAGATCTTTTTCAAGAGAAAAAAAACGAGCTTTAAAAAACGAGTAACTTTGGGTTCGTGTAATTTGAGGTATTACTGTACTTTGAAATTTTTCTAAACTAGACTAATGAAAACCAGGTTTTATTTTAAAGAAACTCAAATCATCAAGAGGTCGGCGTGTTGTTAGCATTTAAGAGCAATGACACCATCCATACAGCAGGCAACACAATTTTATACAATGTATTATAAATATTTCTATGTTGTCTTTCAGGTACGATTGCAGCATTCACTGACACGGCGGAAGAGGAATGTTGACTCTGATCGGGGCGGTGACGAACTTCAGACCTTTGACAAGAAGGGCGGGGTTTCTCTACCCACTTCCATCAGCCAACATCAGTCAATGGAAACCATGATTGCAGATGACCCCCGTATGTGTAGTCCATCTCCCTTAGTTTCTTACTTAACGCCAACCAGAAATACAAACCTTTCTACGTTTCTCCTAAAATTTAATCGCGTCTTTAATTTTGTTCCACTGTAGGAATAATATTATACCTTAAAAATTGTTTAAATTTTACACCAAATTGATGAAGAGCTTATGGACATAAGATATTGAGCTATATAAGTCACACAGATATACAAACATTAAGGCATATGCCCAATGGCGAAACGGGAGGGGGGATAGGACACTAGGGGTCCCCAAAGCATGACTGATGCCAAATACGTATTTAACCAATTTATAAAGTTGAAGCCCAGGGGTCAGCAACCTATGGTACGCGTGCCACATGTGGCACGTGGTACAATTCTCAGTGGCACTCTGCGCTACTCAAAAAATTTATCCATCTTTGAATGGTTGGAAGATGATAAATTATTAATGGGCCTTCTTGACAAACATCTTCAGAATTATGGGCATTTAAGGAATTTCGAAAAAAGTCTGAAAAATAACTCTAAAGATAAATTTACAGCTATTTTGTAAATTATTAAATGTCATTGCTGGAGAGATTTAATTGTTTGAAGAGAACAATTTGCATGTACTCTGCTTTCCATTTTAATAAAATAAAATAAATTAATATAAAAATGTAATATATAATTATCTATCTATATATATATAATTAATAAATTAATATAAAGTGATTAAGCATGGAAGATAAAGTGTTTTCCATGGAAAGTTAAAAACCCGAGAGAAATACACCCTAGTAAATGAAATAGAAATAATTTAATGTTCTTTGGCGGACCATTTGATCCTTGTACCAGTTCATCGCCTGGAGGTTGGGGACAACTGCTCTAAGCCACTGTGACTACAATTATTTAAATACATGAGTACTATCAAATAAACCTACATATAGTTAAAATATTTTAATTTGGTAGCAAAATAGATATTTTAATATGGTACAAAACAATTTGTTGTTTTTATATTTCTCTAACAAATTGATATAAAATACAACACACACACAATGAATATTCTCAAAAGTCATTCCTTTCATAAATCGAGATAAATTTAATACACTTGAATGTTTTTCTGCTTAAATAATCTGTAAAAGTAGCTCTTTTCTTTGAGAGCGCACAATTAGCGTAATATAAATTTACCGTTTTGCAGCCCTCCAAAAATGTTTCCGTCTGACTTTCAATCTAATTGCATTTCATTCCGCTGGTTTATTTCGTAAATGGACGAAACTATTTGTCTCTTAATTGCTAAAGTGCAACCTTAGAAAGGGCTCATTAAAAATCTTAAAAGATAATTTGGACGCGTGCATAAATCCAAGAAACATGTTAATACCAACAGTTTCTAAATAGTTGAGGCGTTTTCTGTATCCTGATCGTGTCGTAACATTTGGAACAGACTGTTGATGATGTTTAAATATTCAACAGTGGCTTAAGGTGGATTTTGGAAACACAGTCACATTTAGGGTTGGCTTGCATTAATTCGTAGGAATAGAATATATAATAGGTAAAACAAAAGAGTTTATAATTAAAAATAATCAGCATGTATTATTGTTTTAGTTGGAAGGTAAAAATTTCAAAATAAGCGTATATTTAGAGTTTAAAGAAATATACAGAATGATTCAGAAATCATGGGCTAAAGCAGGGATCGGCAACCTTGTAACTCTGTGGCGTGTAAAACCAATCTACCAATACGATTCAGAGTGCTACATTGCAGGAAATATTTTGAAAAATTTCGATTCCTGCGATGACCCACCAAGAGTTAGGGAAGAGACGTCAAGAATACAGATTTAATGTTTTATTATGTATCATTGAAAAATATTTATTAAAGTAAAAATAATCAACATAAAACGTAATAATTCCTTCATTATAAATAAAAAATTAAAACTATGCATATATTATATATGCATCTTTTAAGAATATTTATTATAATAAGAAATAAACAACATAAACTATAAATGTTTCCCTTCGATATAATTAAATAAAAAAATATTTTTTAATGCGAACCTTTTTCCCCTGCATCGCTCTACTTCATATCACAATATGAGATATAACTGATTCTGAGTATTTAGTTAAATAACTTCTTTGTAGATTCAAAATATTTTTCGTATAAAAAAAAGACTTGTTCACACACACATAGATATTGTTACGTGGATCGGGGCTCGAGGATTTTATGCAAAATCAGTCGTAAACAACAAGGCAATTCTTTAAGAGCGATGAGTATTTAGTGTCGTAAATCAATCCTTAAAAATACAGGATTCAACAGCCAAATGAGTAGAATAAATATCAGAAGGATTTCACTCATTCAACAGCACTCAGACACAATTATCAGTGTCTAACATACACGTACGTAAAATATTATCCACAAGCACCGCTCGTAATATTGAACAGTTGAGCTGATCGCTAGTTCTCACGGTCAAAGCAAGTTTACTAATCGCTAGTCAAAACCAGACTCTCTGTTACAATGAATTACGGTGCGTCTGAGGACATACGGGCTGCTTGCAGCCCTCCATCCTATATCTGAAGTCTTCGATGGAGAATCGGTAATAATGGGTTTCTTCTGTCTGCGTGGCACTGCATGGCGATTGGAGACTGTCTGCTAAGGTGAGTATCGGTCTATTTATAGTCATGGCCGAAACTTCTAGAAAGATGCGCTCGCGTCATAGATCGTGAAATTAGTGGATTTCTCCAGTAATTTCTAGAAGAATCCAGAGAGTCCAGAATTCGCCAACATGATCACCAAGTCTCCAAAAATGATGCCAACTTGGCTCTATCGCCAAGATTTCGCCATTGAATCGCCATAAAAACGTAAGGGACGGAGATGCTTGTGAATATTACAATTTTAACATGAAAGAAATATAGAATAGAGTAATATAAATGCATTACACATCCAAATACAAACTATTTACATTATTTTATACAAAATTCGTAACAATATGTAGAGTCATATGCGGAAAGAAGAGTACATGCAATTTTCTTCAAACAATTAAATCTGTGCAGCAATAACATCCAAAGACCTAAAATAGCTGTAGGTTCATTCCTAATTCCAAAAATATTGTTTTCCATAATTATCAAAATGTTAGTTCAATAAGCTATATTTCAACATTATCAAGTTATATCCACTCAAAAATTGAAAAAAATAAAGTAGTGGTCCCCAATCCTCGGGCCGCGGATCGATAAGTAAATCATATAGTATATGAAGTAACATTAAATTATTCCTATTTTATTTACTGTGGGGCATTTCTCTCGGGTTTGTATAACTTTATGTGTGTGGAAGTCAATTTATATTCCATGTTAAATCTCACTTTATATATATTTTTGGGTGGAGCTGTGTTTTATTCTGAAGGCACACGTTTATTTACAATTAGATTATTAAATCAAAACCATCTAAAATATAAACAATCAACGCCCTCCCTCTTAGTGACCGCGGAAAAATTATCAACAGTGCACCGCTCCACGATAATGAAAAGTTGGGGAAGCACTGATGTCATACGTAAATGAAGCCTCCAATTATACAGTGGATGCTTGGCTATCACTGTACTGAACTGAACTATTACTCAAACCATGTCAGGAGCTTACCCTTAATGTCTTGGTACGGGAAAAGTGCATTTCAGGTGTAATTCGGGATGGTGAACGAGAGTCTTAATTCGAATTTTAGAAATTCCTGTAACTCTGCCAGATAATGCCGGACGACCCTAATGCCCCTTCCAGGAACTGAACTTGCCAGCTCAGGGGCATCCAAAGTAATTTCCAGTTGTATCTAGAGACGGGAAACAATAATCTGAAATCAGATTTCAGAAAATCCACTAACCTTGCCGTATATTGTCTGAATTAGGTGAAAAGGCATACCATTCGAGTCCCTCGTACGGATTTTTATTCCATCTAGCGACTGAACTTGCACGCGCTGAAACGTGAAAAGTCAGTCCCGAGTGTGTTTTGGGGTGTGGAATAAGAATATGTAATCGAATTTTAGGAGTTCCAATAACTTTGCCGGATAATGCCGGTCGACCGTATTTTAGACAAACCGCGGAAGGGACTTGCCTTTAAAGCCTTGGAGCGCGAAAATTTGTCCCTGGCGTATTTCAAAACGAATATTTCGAAACTTATATTCAATCTGAGAAATTAATGTAACTTTGCCGGATAATTTAGGACGACCGGCTACTACGCAAAGCAGGGCAGGAGCTTACCTTTAAAGTCTTGGTTCGGAAAAATGGCTTTCATGGGGTAATTTGAGATGGTGAATGATAATTTGATATCAAATTTTAAAAATTCTTGTAACTTTGCCAGATAATGCTTAGTGACTAAATATTCGCGGACAGCAGCAACAGCCTAGTTTGCGGACGTAGAGACGCAAAAAGTGGGTCTTGGTTGTATTTCGGGACTGCCGAACCGAATATTCTCAATCCAATTCAGAATAATCCCATAAATACGTCAAATAATGCCACACGAAAGTATTTTACGCGAAGCATGGCAGGGCGTGCTTTAAAATTCTTGAGGTGTGAGAAATGCTTTTCTGGTTTTTTCTGGGTGGGGAACAAGAATCTGAAATCGGATTTTAGAAACTTATGTAAAAAATGTCCCCCTTCAAGGATTGAACTTAAGGAAAAGGGGCGTTGAAAGAGGGCACCAAGTGTTTCTGGGGGTGGGGAACGAGAATCTGGATTCGGATTTCAAAAGCTTCCGTAACTTTTCTCTGTATTGCTGGAATCAGGTCGAATGGCTTTGCGTTCGAGTCCCACCTCCGGATTTTCATTCCCTATATTAACTAAACTTGCAGGCGCAGCCTTGCGAAGATAGAAAATTGCATTGACAATTGAATCTTCAGCCATTGTTGTCGCTTTGTAAGATGGTGGAAAAACTGCCCATTCCGCATCAAGCTGCTATTGGACATTCATAAGATACATATGCACTGTTTACCAATGAAAAAAAGAGCAGATTGGCTACAGTATTGCAAATGAGTTAAATCATGATCAAAGATAAATGTACCATGACCCATAAACATTCAATCAAAGCATTACATAGAACTTTGCTAGAATTAGAGGGCAACGACCAAATATTCAGTATTGCTGTCGTACTATTGTTTGGTGATTTCCGACAGACATTAACAGTCATTTCTCGCTCTCAATAGTTTTTATGGCGAAACGTGGAAACACTTCGATTGAATACAAACACACGAGTAGATTTGTAAGATAATCAATTGAAGCAAATATTTTCTAACCAAATGCTGAATATTGGAATTGGTGAAGTAGAACTTTATCCCAATACATAATGCGTGAAACAGCCAGACAATTTCTGTAATGTTCTTCAGACAAAAAAGGAACTCATTGAGAGTTTCTCTCCTTATATACTGTATAATTATCTAGCTAATTATTGCCTCTGTAATCCTGTTACATAATCAGAAAAGTGTTGATATTGTGATGAAATAAACTTCCCGATACAAAGCTGTTGCCAGGTAATCCAATGCCTGCTAAATCAATCGACATTATTGTTGATGAAATCAAAACCGTATATTTTCTTACCGAGTTTTTAAATTCTCTAGATGTATCTGGAACGTCACCTGGTTATTCTGGTGCGTAACTTATATCCACCTAGATTAAGCAAAGGTGCACGTTTGATCATCAAACCATTTCCGATAACTTCTTGAAGCAAACATCTTGATTGTAAATGTTTAAAAGAGAATTCAGTTCTGCTGCTAAGGAATCTGTTGCCACGCATTCCACTGATAACGTCAGAATCTCTAATACCATTCAAAAGGCTTCAATTCCGATTCGTTTGGCTTTCGCGATGACCATAAATGAATCTGAAACTGAACAATATTCATTTGATACTTGGACTTAGAAAATCCATGTTTCTCGAATGGGCAACTAGATGTTAAATGCTCACGTATGCGGAAACCGTTGAATCTATTTGAGTTAGCAAAATACGGGTTACCGAAAATTATTGTGCGCCGATTAGCGATTAGTTGTATAAAATTATTGGTTGTTATACTTTAAAATGATAAAAATAATTTTAAAAATTGCAAAAAAATCAACGTAGTTCACCACATTTATAATACTATATATGTTCATGTGTTGTTACTTATAACAAAGTCGTCAGTAATTTATGCATCTCCTATACTCTAATATTAAATGAACAAAATGCAAAATTAAAATTATGTTTTTTTATACTTTATTTCAACCCTCCGAAATTGTAAGCGAAGATTAATTTGACTGCATTGAATAGCTTAGAACAGCGTTTCCCAAATTGTGGGGTGCGCCCCCCTTCGGGGGCGTGACATCTCTATGAGGGGGCGCGAGCATATTGAGAAGTCAAAAACAAAAGATTATTTAAAATAAATTATTAATTTACTGAAACTAAACATACAAAATACATTCTGACACAATAAAAAATAAGATTCATATTTCTACTGATATATCACACTTATGAATGTATCAGTGCAACACAATGTATTTTATGATTAATTTAACAATACTAAGTTAAGAACAAGTTTAATAATTACCAGTGACCCCATGGGCTTGTCATAGAAAAAATTTTATACAAAAAAAATTTGCCCATATCTTTGTAAATTGTACTGTTTATAATTAATCCCTCTGCCGATTAAAGGTTACACGATTCGCTTCCTAATGTCAACCGTTTTCTGCGTAGGCGCATATATGTGATGTATTGAGGGGGGAGGAAGGAATAAAGAAGCAAATCCTTTAAAATGAGTAAATTCTTGGCAAACATATTGTCAAAGTTCTTTTATTGCATTCCAAAGCCTTCGGAATAATTCTACGGATAGCAGTGTACAGAAAAGATCGTACTTCGGAACGACGTATATATACGTCCGGGAAATTTAACGCATTGACTGAGTGAGACGTTTATATACGCTGGCGGCACATAAGAAGTTAAGGTCGTATCGTAATTTTAGATCAAAGTACAGTATTATTGAAAATTCCAATACATTCTTATTGTATGAGGGGGACGATAAAAATTATATGATTGAATATATTGGGTCTCGAATATTGAAACTTTGAGAAGCACTCACTGCCTTAGAAAAATATTGAATTAACGTATTAAAACAAAGCCACAGTAACGCTTCACCGGGTCAGCTAGTTCTTTAATAGACTTAAAAACAAATTATTTTAGCACTCTGCTGACGAAAGCAAAAAGCGCCTTGTCTTAAATTTTTGCAGATTTAGTTAATATTAGATGATACGTTTACTAGAAGAAAAGACTGACCCCGTTTTGCTCAAGCAAATTACGGCTGTTTTTAAATGCGGAAGACTAAAATACCACTAACGTTTTTATGCTTATCGAATCCCTCAAATTATAATTAAAAAAAAAAAAAATCGTCGATGTCTCAGATGAAAAATCAGAATTTTTTTTATCTTAATTGTTGAAACACTTTCTTCGATTTACACTGCTGGCCACCGTAAATGCAACACTCTGAAGGAAGCACGCAAATAACATGAAATGTACAACATGAATTAGCAGAGGTGAGATATGCAAATTATTAGAATTTCAGCGCACACACACATCACGCACGCCTGTGGCACCACCTCAAAGCGCTGTTTAAGGCTTGGAGATTTAGACGATTTCAAGTTTGGAAATTGTGTTTTTCTCTTGTGGTTTTTACGAAAAACGATCAGTTATATCTCGTAGAAAACGGTGATCAGCTTTTGATCAAGTATCCGAGTTCGACAGAGGAAGGATATTGGCCTACCGAAATTGTGGATTATCTTTCAGGGAAATCGGTAGTCGTGTTGGACGAAACCAAACAACTGTAATGCGGATATGTGACCGTTGGATGCAGGAGGGTACGATGGTCCGACGTGATCGATCGCATCCACCACAGTGCACCACTTCACGTGAGGACAGGCAAATTGTGCGCATGGCAGTGACGGATCATTCAGTCACATCACGAACCATAGCACAGCACATTGAGTCTGTAACGCATCATTCAGTGACTGCGCGTACCATTCGACGCCGTTTACAGCAGAGTGGTCTGACCGCAAGGCATCCATTGCTTGGTCTATCCTTGACTAAGAACCAAAGACGCCTCCGCCGCCAATGGTGCGATGAAAGAAGGATGTGGGCGGCAGAATGGAATGAAGTTGTCTTTACTGACGAGTCACGCATCTGTCTGCAATACCACGATGGTTGGTTTCGAGTCTGGAGACACCGTGGAGAGAGGATGCTGAACAGCTGCGTTATGCACCGCCACACTGGTCCTGGACCGGGTATTGTGGTATGGGGCGGTATTGGATATCACTCTCGCACTCCTCTAGTACGCATTGTCGGTACTTTAAACAGCCAGCGCTACATCTCCGATTTGTTGGAGGCAATTGTCCTTCCTTACCTTCAAGGCTTGGCCACAGCCATATTTCAACAGGATAATGCGCGACCACACGTAACACGCATTGTCCAAAGGTTATTTGTCAGTCACCAGATTGAATTGCTTCATTGGCCGGCTCGCTCTCCAGATCATTTATCAGTAGTACATTTATGAAATAATTAGATTCCCAAGTTAAGATAGAGATGAATAATGTAGACATACATATTCGCAGTTTTATTATACATTAATTTTGCACCGTTTAAAGATATTTAACATAAGAAATAAACTGCATAAAATATATTTATTTCTTTAACAAAATAAGAAAAAAAGTTAATTTATGTGTTTTTAAACATATTTGTTAAAGTAAGAAATTTTCAACATAAAATATGAGTATTTCCCTTCATTATAGTTAAATAAAAAGATAAATACAAATGTTAATGGGAACCTAGCACCGATCTACTTTCATGTCTCAGAATCAGAGGTATAATGTGTGACTTTCAATTTGATTCGATTCTAAACATTAATTTGTTAATGTTTTTTTTGTTGGAATCGAAATATTTTTATATGAGGAAAGAATTTTTAATAAGGTATGTAGAACCAAAAGTGGAAAGCAGAGTACATGCAAATTATTCTCTTCAAACAATTAAATCTCCCCAACAATGACATTTAATAATTTACAAAATAGCTTTAAATTTCGCTTTAGAGTTATTTTTCAGACTTTTTCGAAATTCCTTAAATGCCCATAATTCTGAAGATGTTTTTCAAGAAGGCACATTAATAATATATCAACTTCCAACCATTCAAAGATTGATAAATTTTTTGAGCAGTGCAGAGTGCCACTGAGAATTGCACCGTTTGCTACATGTGGCACGCGTGCCATAGTTTGCCAACCCCAGGTCTAAACTGTGAAAATGCAGCCCATTTTAAAAAAATGCAATTAAAGAAAACTGTTGATTACTATTTTACGAAGACTGAATAGTGTGTCACTAGTTCAGTTATTGACATTGTATGATTGTAATTCTAGATTTTATAAGGTCTATTACAAAAGTTTTCTTTTTTCTTCAATGTTTGATGCTAATAAAAAGAATTAATGATGTCCTTTGCATTTATCATCTTTTCTTAATCAATATACAACCTCTGACAATAAAGTTAGGTGAATAAAGTCAGAACTTCCAATCCGGGAACACTGGCGAAACAAAATGTTGCACACGCGTAGTTGAAGGTGTTGACCATCTGCCACCACCGTTGTTCAGTTGAGCGTTGTTTGTGTTCAGTGAAAAACTTGATTTACAGTGTGCCCGTTTAGTACGTTGGTTCTTAACTGAGAATAGGATAAAAGCGAACAAAAGATCATTTTAAAGTTTTATTTTAAGCTTGGCAAGATACCGACAGAGACTTATTCGATGCAGGTACGTATTTATGAAGATCAAGCACTGTTCATGAAGTATGTTAAGTGGTTCGTCCGTTTTCGAGTGGGTAGGGAAAGTGTTTTTCGTAGCGAAAGACCGGTGATCTCCGTCAGGGGCGAAAACATTGAGAAAGTGAGGAAATTAATCACAAAAGATCGTCCAATAACTGTGCGCGTGATAGTTGGATGATGAATGCTGCAAGATACATTGGAATTTTGACACGTTTCATCAAATCTCTTCGAAGAGCCCAACCCCAATACGCACAAGGCTCATGGCTTTTTGTTTACGACAATGCTCTCTCTCACACAGCTCCTCAATCAGTTCCTGGCGAAAAAGGGGGTAGTGCAAACTGAACATCCACCATTCTCGCTAGACCTCGATCCTCCTTCCTATTCTCACGACTGAAACTTGCTTTGAAAGGAAAGAGATTTGACGATATTCCTGACATCCAGCGAAACGTGACAAAGTTTTTGAACTTCATCTTAAAAGAAGACTTCTTGCAAAGCTCCCAGGACATGTATAACGGATCTCAGCGGTCCATAGATGAGAGATGACTATTTCGAAGGACAATAAGATAACTTTCGTTAATATTTCATCTACGTTAATGGTATAGGACTATTCACCGAACTTTATTGTCAAAGATTGTAGATTATCCATTGAATATCTTGAAGAGTAATCCATTACTCTAACAACTAAAATCCATTTAAACAACAAAGAACAATAAAAAATATGTTTGTAGTTAATTTATCAATTATTTTTGTTTAATTCCTGGCATAAAAGTAAATATTTTAAGAGTATAATATTACTGCCAACCACAAACTCTTACCAAAATAGTGCAATTTTTTTTATTACTTATTACTCAAATTGAATTTCTTCGCTTGATTTACCGATTTAATACTTCTGTTTAAAGTAAATCACACTTTTTTATTGTTCGCTTAAGGTATCCGACTACTTGCGACAACTTTGTTTTTTTAAAAAGGAGAGAAAAGGGGATTTGTTGTTGTCTTTAGATTTGTTTATTACATTTTCAAAAAATATGCTAAATTTAACAAGAGAAAAAGTAATTATTACTAAAATGGGAAAAACTGGGTAAAAGTTTACAAAAAATAAGAAACACTGCTCATTCTGAACCAAAAGTTTATAAACAAATTTTTAATTTTTGAATTCTGAAGTGTTGCTATGTTATTAATTTTTTAAATGACCCTCTAGATAAGAGATATTTTAATTTTTTCAAAGACTAGATCACTTTATCTTAGTTGTTGTATGAAATTGCTTAAAAAAACAGTGATTATTTATTAACGTAAGGGACTGTAAAATTTGTAATAAAACAGTGATTGATAAATCTGAAGGTTACAATACTTCTACTATTATACAGAAAATACACAAAAAAATTCAGTTAATTATTTAAAAAAATTTTTCTAGCAATTACTGACCTTGTTTCAGCATTAAAAAAAAACACATTTCGAGTAAAACGCATTTTAAAGTATGACATATCCTGCTTTTAAAATAATGTCACCTGCTTTTACTGAAATACTTGTAGTTGTTGTTGTAGTGAACGGAAAATAATAAACTTGGTGTTTTTATACAGCTAATAAGATGGCCTTTAAAATAAAATCATTAAAAAAATTTTAATTTTTGGCAAAATTCACAATTTTAGGGTAGTCAGATACCTTAAATTTATGATGAACAAGTGAATTAATAATTATTAACACATGAATAAATCGTAGCCCCTCCCCGAAATAAAAACAAAGGTTAAAGTGTTGATTGGCTAGAGAGTTCTACAGGTAAGCATGCATTTTGATCTTTACAGCTGACTGCATTCAAGTGACCAGCGCAAAATGACCTCTCTTCCTTAGACAACCGATGGTTTACTGACGTGCAGTCCGGATTGGAACCCGAACGCGTCCACATCGTGACCGGAATGACCACGCCCTGCTGACCGGAGAGACGGAGACACACTCGTGCTGCGAGTCCAAAGGAGTAACTCGCCACTCTCTCGCAGGATGGCGCCACGAGCAAGATTTCGAATCGAATGCATGAGGTTTCGAACATTGGTGCTTCTCAAGAAACAAATTATTTTTGTTCTGAGCAAATTGAGACATGGATCGAAAAATACCTTCCGATTAAGGACAAGAGGAAGAAAAAAAAAACTGTATTTTCATTAATATCCAATTTTCTATCATCTTAGAGCATTTTCTCATAATTTATTTTAAACACAAAGCTTACTTCTTCACATATATATTTAAAAGTTATTTAAAGTTTAATCCCCAAAATTAACTTCTATGATGTAGTATATCAATTATTTTTATTTATAAAATATTAAAAATTAATTGAGAATTAATAAGAGTTTTTGAAGTGAATTTTAAAGAAAATATATTTATGTTATATATAGATTTTAAAAACTATCAAGTTTTTTTTTATTCATTTTTTTACAAAACTTTAACACTCTACTATTTTTTGGTTGAAAATTAATACTTCTAAATGATTTTTCTTAAGTTTATTGTGCTTTTGCATTCTAGACATTTTTGTTCAGAATTTTTGAAGCATAGTTATTCTGTTTGTCTTTTCAGATTATTCTGATATATATATATATATATATATATATATATATATATATATATAAAACTTAAATACAAGTTTTGACTCATTTTAATACAAAAATTAGAAGAAACAAGGAAATTTTATTGATGACATTTTTCAACTCAATTAGTAATAAAATAAATCAATTGACGCTCTCTAGCGATATATTAATTTTAGATAGCAATCAATGCTTATCAGGAAATAATTGTAATTTATGTTAAGAGAAATCAAAACTAACTTGCATTGGGAATGTTGTTTTTAATTGAATTTAAACAAATGCAATAAATTTTAAGCTAAAACTTTTAAAGTGTACCCCCATAAATACATTTTTTTTTTTTCATCACATAAAAAACACGAATTTAAAGTTATTTTCTTTTAATCTTTCACACAATAAAATGGTTGAGTAACATAAATTTTAATCAAAAGCGAAAAACAAATATATGCATTCTTCTCTCTTTTTTTATCCTTTACATTTGGCAACGTTTCGATCCACCGGAAGTGACGTCAAAAGTCGAACGAGTCCCCTCATTTACCTTGCTGAAGTAGATTCTGTCGGTGGAGTTGAATAATAAAAGTAGCATGCATCTACTCTTTCAATTATCGAGCTGGTTGCAGCACGTATCGATCTTTTTTATGTTCTGGAATATTCCAGAAAGTTGCTTCGATAAAATTACATTCCAGTTACTTTGTGCTCTCAAAAGAATGTTTTGGGGTTAGGAAGCACGAAAAGTTGAAAGTTGTGCGCCTGAAAGAATAGAATTTGTTTGTAGCTCTCTCTTTAGAATATTTTTATAAGAACTCTCAATAAAGAGATTATATATAGCGCCATCTGGTGGAAGGAGGCAGATTTTTTTATATTTTTTTATTTGTGAAATATGAATTGGAAAAACAAATAGTTTACATTGATTTTTAAATTTACAGTTTTAAAGGTAAAATAGATGCATCTATGAAAGTAACAAATTATATTTTCGGCATATTGGGACTTGTTATTGGAAAAAAAAAAAATTTAGAATGATTACCGAGTTAAAGTTATTTTGAATTTTACAATGGACTGACACACATTTTGTTTTCTTATTGTTTATATATTAATGAGTATAGTAAAAATTAATCGTTATTTCGCCACACACACACATAAAGCGATATTACATATGTGTAATATTTTGTTATTTAATTTAAATGTATGCCTTTTCTAAGCCAGTTTCTTTGTATAGCTGAGAGACAAATCATAAGAAATAAATTTTTTCTTCGAACAAGTTAGTTGTTCTGGAGAGAATTGGCAAAATAATTTAAGCTACATACTGGTCAAAATAATTTTTGCATGAATTTTAAATTATTTTTATTATTTTTGCATCAAAAAATTTTAATTTATTTTTTACTTTCTCATTTAAAAAAATCAAGCCATATATCAAATAAAAATTTTAATGTGTTAGTTTTATTGAATTAATTTTATTTTTTCTCCCTTGTCAGACGAATTATTTCTCCAAACAGAATGATAGCTCTCTGATTCTGTAATAGTATAAATTATTTTGTTTTCTTCAATTGTGTATTTTTTGAAGTTTCCTTTCTGTTTAAATTAAATTCGTAAAAAAAGAAAAGTTTCGTTTATTTTATTGAAATACTCCTAAAACTTGATGGGAAGACATATCCACATATTCCTTCTGAATTGTTCCAACACTCACAAACCAAACATTGAGCGCCATCTATCCACTAGAATATGAACTAAATTTATTGTGACTCGATGTATTTCATCCATTAAGAAACTATTACATAGATTTTTATCTTAAGAGTTTTTAGAACATCTTTTTAAATTAATTTTAAAAGCATTTTAAGCTATAGAAATATTGTGTTTAAAATTTCGCAAAAGCTATCGTTTTTTTCCTTTCGGAGAGTGTAATAGAATGCAGCAATCTATACAAACTGCTTATCACACATTCTCAACAAAAATAATTGTTATTTTTAGGTTAGGAATTATAAAAAATGTATTTTTTATACATTTTATGTATAAAATATGCGTAAAATTAATTTTATTGATTTTAGCATGAACACAAATTTTATTAAATTACGTAACATAATTATAAAATTTACGTAGCAGAAAAATAAAATAAAATAAAATTTAGAAGATGCTATTTTTTTAAAATTAAGTTTTCATTTCCAAAAGGTTTAAAGAAAAATATTAAAAGCATATTTACATTAATTTATTTGCAATTACAATTTCAAAAGTTGCAATATGTTTTCTGTTGACTAAAATTGAAAATATGTAGTAATTTTAGAAGCACCTTATTTATTCATGTGATATTATTGTTGTGACTAGTAAATACTGTTTTACTCTAAATGATTCTATTTTAAAGAATTTAAAATTGGACTCATAGAGGAGAACAATCAAATCAATGTAATGTTGCCAAAGGACGAATGCTAAATTGTGGCCTCCTGCCAGACAGTGGTGAGTGACTTGACGCCAAATCCTGCCTTGCAATTGAAACAATGCTCAGAAGAAAGAGACTGTATGATGACTGTTAGTGTACTTCCGTGCTATTTTCGTGCACAAATGAACTGTTTTTTAATAAAGTGACTTTACTCATGTGTACATATGGAAAATATAAATATTAATTAAAGAGGTGAAAGAACATGGGAGAAAAATAGTTGTGAAACGTTTAACTGTATCCTTAACTGTTGCAACTGTTGGTAGATGAGTAGAACCATGGCAAGATGGCATCAACGAGGAATGCACGCAACATTTTTTATTTTATTTTTATTTCGGCAAACAAATTTCAGAAAATTATATTACATAACTGAAACAGGAGAATACAATAAGTTAAGAATATTGTTTTGACATTTGCTGTAAAAATTTAATCTTGTGATTTTTATGAGTCTAGTTAATATTAGCAAACCAATGATGGGTGATAGCGAATAAATCTTAGAAAATCATTTCAAGAGGTCTTTTTTTTTCAATGTTCCTAACAGTGGCACATACAAGAATTTTTCAAGGGGTGGGGGTTTTGGGTCGAAATCTATTCTCCTATTATACCCCGATACTCCACCATGCATATTTTTCTGAATTTATTTTATCGATTGTCTAGAATAAAACGCCGTAAAAATAAATTATTGAATAAATAATTAGAATTAATTAATCTTGAATTATTAATTATTGAGTAAATATTTAGCATTATTACCTTAATTTGGAATTATTTTACATACTATATGTACATGGGATTATAATAAATCGGAAAATCTAATAAGGAGATTCTTGACTCCCCCCTTCCTTGTATGTGGGCCACTGTTTCTAATGAATCTTTAACCTGTTAGCGATGATATGAGTCTGGATAAACTGTCATATGTGAAACTGCATACTTCATGTGCTTGAAAATATATTTTTCAGGTACTTGCAGAATATATATATTGTGCACAATTGATAAGCCTCATAGGTGACCATAATTTTTATATTCCGTCATGAAAACTCGTGAGTGTTTTTCTTGGAATAATTGTATAGATTGATGAATTTTATGAAAATTCCTTATAGTACAGTACTATTACGCATTGATAATAGCACTGTGTTTATCTCCAGATAGATCTTCCTTTTTTTATATCACTAACACCCACAATTAATAAATCACTTTTAACAAAACCTTCCTCATTCAATACAGAAGCATGCTTACTTTAGAAAGTTAAAATTTATGAACAATTCAGATTTCTTTTTCCTGTTTTTATTTTATTCCTTTTATAATTCCAAAACTTCAGGTATTTTGAAAGTTTAGTCGAATAATGTAGATTTAAATTTCTCCAAGTTAATTATAATGCATGATTTTATGGTTTTGTTGATAATTTGTCATTTTATTTAATACTCAATAAATCTGTTACGTACCAAACTTCGAGATTTCCTAGGCAGATAAGATATAGTAAGTAGAGTTTTATTTACTAGGATCTATGCCTCTCATAATATAAGAAAGATTTTTTTCCGAATTATTTTTATTTAACTCTGTGGCACTAAATTTGGATATGTAAAAAAATACAAAAGAAAGGGAAAGATTTTTTTTATTATTATTTAAATGGAATCTGACTTATTTTTCTAGTGATAAATAGTGGATTTCAATTATTTATATTTAAACTGATCTTAATGTATCTTTGAGTCATATCTTTTTGTCACACACACACACACGCAGGAACACTCACAAAGAAGCATTGCAGAAAATTTACTCTTATACTTAACTACACTGAAATATAACTGTTTAATCACAGATATGTGTGTGTGTGTGTGTGTTTTTAAATCTGTTGAGAGAACGGATTGAAAGACTTAATTTACTGTTGTTTCCTAAATATTCATCCTAAAAATAATTTTAATCTTTCAAAATAATGCATGCAATTGTTATAAAAACATTTAAGTCCTTTCAAAAGTCATATAGATAAGCAATCGTAAAATGTAATGAATAAATTTACATAATTATAAGACGTAATAATTTAAATATTAGTAATCGCTAGTAGCGTACACAAGTGAGCATAAGCGTTCTAGAATTGCCGTTCTAGAATCTCGAGAAATATTTATATACATATAATATCAGTCTACGTATATATACAAATAAAGGATGTAATTGTTTCTTTCTTTATTTATTTCATCTTTCATAAATATTCACTGCTATTTTGCGTGCTGATTCCATGGAGATTAACATACAAAACACTTTAGATAAAAAAAAAAACATAAAGCTGAAGAGCAATGGAATGAAACAAAACTCACTCCTATTCGCAATTATATATACATATATTTTTTTAAAAATCTCTATTAGACAGAGACAAAATTAATGTGAATATTAAAGGTAATATATCATAAATATATTGGACAAGAACATCGAAAAACTTTATATATCATAAATACTATATTGGAAACTTAAAATGGTGGATGCTGCAGTATTATAAATAATGCTGACTGAGGACAGCTTTTAATTTTATGTAAAAGTTGGCCTTAACCAGTTTTGCAGCTATTCAACCTTCCCAGATTCTATTAATAATATTGAGTAAAATCCTATTGAAAGTAGTGGATAAAGCTGTAAGCACATTGTAGGAAAAATGTAGCTCATTTAAGGGTTCATTCGAAAATGCTTAGCTCACGATGAATCAATAAAAAAATCAGTGAGCTACGGCCAGATTCAAATATCAAAAACAGATTCAAAGTTATAATATTACTGACCGAATTATAGCATATCAATAAGTAAAAATTATGTTTACTAAAACCATTTAAAATAAGTAAATTAAGTTAAATACTAACATTATAGGAGTGATACAAAGACTATTTTTGTATTTGACTACGTTATAACACTGAGATTAAAAATAAAAATTATCGGAATGCATTACTTTATAAACTGCTGTTACGCCATCTATAAATTAATATGCAATCAATTTAATACAGATAATACTTGAAAATATGAATATTTACTATATACTTTTTAAAAATAACTTACAGTTGTCTACAAATAAGTATTAAAGTTACACATATAGGATTTTCTTATATGGATAATTAGTAACATTTTGTACTTTTTATCTATACAGCATTTAGTAAGATTACTGCTATATTTTTTTTCTTAATTTTTTTAAACTAAAAATTTGTAGTGTTGAGTTGTAATTTAAAGTTTAAATAGTATTATAGAAAGGTTTTTAGTTCACTAACTTTAAACAATCAAACCAACACAAAGGCTGTTGTGTTGCGCACAGTCTAAGTAAGTCTACAATTAATCCTTTACGGTCTAAGTGCATTGAGGCACTGTTCAAATCAGAAGCGCAACCTGATATTTCAAGGACATTGCATAATGGTTTACAGAAATTATAATATCTGGTTCCATTATGTTGAGCATCATGAAGTCACAAGATCTGGACAATGGAGCCTTCATAATAGACGTTATCATGCAAGTCCCATATACATTTACACAATATCATAGTCTTGAAGCACTCGACACTTGGGTTATTAGATGTGCATGCACTAGATGTACTATAACGACAGTATAAGTCATTAACCCAAACCAGAGGCAAGTACTGTATATTTTCATGTGTAAGCCGGTATTTATTGGAACTTATTTAAAGTTTCCTGTACTGATTCGCTAATTTCGGAGGAAAAAACGTTGTTTAAACCCCCCCCCCTCCCTCCATTTTTTAAAAAAAATTTCAGTTAACCATGCGCAAATTGTTTCAATTTATTAACTATTTCCGTGTGTTTTAAATAAAACTTTTATTCCCAAAGAAAATAAAGTCACAAAATATCCTTCATTAGTGTGTGAGTTAGTATTAGAGTTTTCGAATAGTTCTTAAAATTTGCATTTACTTATTAGGATGTCTGGATGCATACGTTTATCACGCAGGGAGTTTTTTTGCTTCAGGATAAGAAACATACATCGACTATCAATAGCCGTATACGAATTTTTTCCCGCTTATCTTCCAAACTGATAACAAATAGCCATGCAAGTCCCCAGATAGTGTTGTAGATAACAAGTGAGCAGAAAAAAATGTGTTACCTTTGGAGATCACTACTACAGAAATAAACACAACCCTCTTTAATGTTTTACTTCATAACAATTCGATTCGAAAATATTTCACAATTTGGCAACATTTCGCCTTTACAGCGACATGTTTAAAAAATACAATGAACTAGGTTTTTTTTCCAATTTGGCATGTATAGAAGCATTAAATTTTTGGTAAATTAAAAAAAAAAAAAAAACTTACTCCCAGTTTACACGTGAATCAGGTTATATTCAGAAATACACGTCAATTTAACTCTATAAGTTTTTTGAATGATTCTTTGGGTTATACGTTCCATGGATTACACATACTATCTTCGAAATTAATAAATATCATATATAATATGTAACACAGAACTAAAAGAAATTAAATTACAGCAGAATCATGTATACAAATCTTTGAATATCCTTTTTGACACTGTAAAACGAAATATGATAGAAAATGTGTTCTCACTGTATTATATCATCACAAATTACCATTAGAATTACAGTTTTTTTTTTTCATAACATAGTATGATAATAAATTCTAAATATATATATATATATATATCTTTAATAAGTTAACCGATGTCAAAATAATTTGTTTGTCTACATGATTTAGCTAGAATTTTATTCATCATTAACTTGATAATGTCCATATTTAATTTTTAATTTAATTATTATTATTATCTTAAGAAGACATATTACATCTTGAATCCTCCCCCCCCCTTGTTATCAAATAGATAGTGTTACAAAACGTTAAAAATAATAATTAGACAAGATTTGAAAGATATATATTTTTAATGCTAAAGTTTTTAGATGGAATTTTGAGTTCTTAGGAGTGTAATGAACAATGTACTCTCGCGTGTGTCCTTCAAAATGCCATCTTGCCACGTTGTTAGGAAGTTGCACACCCCCGTGTAAGTTTCACAACTATTTTCTCATCGATGCTTCCAAGAGATAGCAAATTTTTTATGTCCACACTTTCTGAATGTTTCGCGTATTTTGCGAATACTTTGGAATCATGTGAGCTATACTTTCCTGTTGTTTAGGTGAAAACATTTTTCACTGTTTCAAAACATTTTAAAATAAAGTTATCTATGCAATTCAGTCTGGATGTCTTTTTTTTAACACTATTGTGGTTCTCTCTTTCCCTTTTTTTCTTATATATGTTACCGTTAAAGTGCAAAATCCGTTATTTCATGGAATAAATAGGTATTTTATAAAATAACTAGACAAGTCAGTTAAAGTACATAAAATTGTTGATTTAACTAGGTATTCTACATAGAATAACGATTACTTGATCGTTAAAGTATGAAATACGGCACTCGAAAGTTCTTTGAACCTGTTCTAGCTGCTTTGGGAAGGATTTTTCCGATTAGGAACTAGAGATTGGCGAATAAAACAATTTTACTGTATACTATATCAGTTCAGTATATGTCAGCGAGGATAAATTTCCATTAAAGAAGTTCCAAATATTGACACTATGCTTCGATCTGTCGCAACAGCTCAAAGTTGCGATACTAAACAAGCAGTGCTTGTGTAAAAAAATATGCAATAGAAAAAAGTATGCTTGTTTCAAAAATAATAAGCAGTGCAATCCAAAGTGTCATCACTGCAATCCTTGCTATAGTAAATAGTGAAAAGTAAAATAAAGGTATCTCATAAAATATAAATAAATATTCTCTTGCATTTTTGTTCTAAAAAGTTTACACAAATTTTTATGAAGCAACAGTTTTTCTTCCCAGCATGTATATTTGTTGCTAATATTTAAATATTATCTATTTTTGCAACATATTCTTTTCACCCTTTCTGTTTAACTAATGTTAGCAATATGAGCAATACTAAATTATATCATCTGTGCTTTCTCTAATTATTTATCAATTACTTATCCGCAACAGGAATAAAATGTATTTTTCGAGAGATCTTAGCTATTTATGATCAATTAATTTATAAAATATCTTTGAAATTGTTTATTTTTCACTTTAACGGTCTATTCTTATTTATTTCATAGAATACCTTGTTATTTCATAGAATAACGAGGTAAAGTATGAAATTTTTCATCTATTATATGCTTTAATTCTTCAACTTTAACTGACTTGTCTAGTTATTTCATGAAATATCTAGTTATTCTGCGAAATAGCTGAATTATACACACTTTAACGGTAACATATACATTTACATGTTGACAGCAATACATGATGTAAAGATACACTGATATGAAAGCCGTTAAGTCAGCATTTCTCAAACTGTGGGGCATGACACCTAAGGGGGCGTGATAACCCTACGTGGGGGTAGCGAGTCAATCGAACACTGCGAGAAATGATTTTCAAAACTGAGAGCAAACAGCTCACACACACACACACTTTTGAGTACTTCACATTCTCAAAATAGCTCCGATGCACGTGTAATCAAATTTGAGAATCGCATATTCTCATATTGAGACACAAGTACATTCTCATTTTTGAACCTGTAACGGGATCAAATTTTTGAGAATGAAAGATCGATATGAGTATATAATGCACTCATATTTGAATATGCTAATGTATCAAATATGAGTTTAAAACAATAAAATGAGTATGTATAGCATTTATTTTCGGTACTGTTGTATCTAATATGAATTTTTAACAGAAAAATATTTATTTACCCAAATCTTAAGGGATTTAAAAATGTGATACCTGAGTTGTAAATTTTCACTTTCTACATCTTACGTATGATTTTATTTTCATTTCATGAAATTTTTACACTTAACTTCGAAATCAAAATTCATTTTACATTTATTGTGTGTAACAAAAAGGTAATCGCGTATTATCGCGAAAGTGCCTAAGTTAAAGATAACTCGCCAAATTAGCAGTAACTATTTCGCATGTGTCCTACGCGCTGAATTAGCAACCATGTACTTCGTTTTATATAATGTCGCCAATAAGGTGGCGACAATACGCAAGTATCAACAAAAATATTACTTTTCGAAAAAAAATGCAACTATTATTTGATCACAAACTGCATGTCTTCGAACTTATACCGCAAATATAAATCTTTGAAAACTGCAAAAATAAATTCGATGTAATAGTTAAACAAATGTGTATGCATTTTGAACTAGTTCCAGAAGCAATTTGATTCATTATTTATATTTATGTTTCTCTAGAAGCATTATATTGTTTCCTTAAAATCATATACAAGCAGAAAATTAACTTTTATTTAAAAAAATTCAGCCCTTCAATAATAAGTTATTAAAAAATATCTAGGAAACATTATGATAAATAACAGATTTTTCAAAGTAAAAATTTCAAAACAATGCCAGAAAGAAATAGCTTTTTTACATATTATGTAACCTGAAGAAAAAAACCTTTTGACTAAACTAACACTCATTAGGCCCAGGTGTGTAAGTACTCTTTATATCAATTGTTTTGTTTAAATAGAAACATCTATCCACATGGAAATAAAGAAAATGCATTGCTATATTACAAATTAAGCTCGTTTTTTGTTAAATCAACTGATTTTACACTTTCCTATCACCAAAGAAAACAAATATTATAGTTTTTAAGTTAATGTTTTTTTAAATTAAAATATACTTAAAATTTTTAGTCCTTAGAAGAATGTAAAAACAACTAAAACAGTACATTTTTGCATTAACAAAACATTTAGTTTTTAACCTACTGGAAAGAGCTTTTAGAGAAGTTTTCAGCACCCATTCAGAAGAAAAAATAACATCATAAGGACCAATAGAATCATAATTTAGCAATTTTACTTGCTGTACAGCATTTTATTTTCAATACCTTTTTTCAATTATTCACTGTTAACAAGAAAAATAAAACAAACCAAAATCATATTGTTGAAATATTTATTCTGGAAATTGTACACTACATATATACATTAAAAAATAAACAAGAAATAAGTGAGATTTTTGAAACATGTTTTCTTCAATAACTTATTTTTTTATTGATTTTTTTTATAAACAGTATCTAATCTATATTATAGTCAACTCCATCCTTATTTGTACAGAACAGCTGTTTTAATATAATATACATTGAATTATCATTTTAAATATAGGTTCTAGTGTATAAAAGTACATAAATAAACAGCTTTATTATTTTTTTTTATCAAATCATGTCTTTGAGTTATGAAATGTGATTGAAAATGCCTTTCAAACAGTGTTGTTTCAAATAAATTATATATTAGGATATGCGAGTCATCTAAATTATTTACTGAAGAATTTATAAATAACTGGTTCCGAGAGGAATTTTGAAATTTTCCTCATTAGATTAAAATTTTTACAAATGTTGTTCATAATTATATAGTTTTCTAAATGGCTATCTACAAAATTTAGCATAACACATTGTAGTGTTATGCTACGCCCATATGAGTATTTAGAACATGACGATAAAGTCTACAATGTGAAACTAATGGTCTTTGGCAGAAAGTGCAAAATGTATGAAATTCATAGATTAATTTTTATCCATAAAATATGTACATATAAAAAAAAGAGAAAAATTTTGAACTATGTGCAAAATTTAAAATAAATTATGAGTGGAAATATTAAAAATGAAGATTAATGCTAACAAGCAGAAATGAAATTAATACAAATTAAAAATAAAGCATTCATAACTTAGAAACAAGCTAAAAGGTTTAAAAAATACAATTTTATAAATATTACACATGAAGGATAAAAACAACAGTTCAAAAAATATCACACATTGGAACAATATATATATACAGGAACTAATTTGTTATCAGTACACTACACATTAAATATCTTTTAGAAGTGGTTTTGAAATCGCTGCAAATAAAATTTTGCCATCCGATAGTTTTCAATCAATGATGACAGTCTCCCACTACGAACTCAAAATGAAAATAATTTGGCTTATTCCTGGCAAAAAAGGAATTACATTAAAAAGCAAAAATGTAAGTAATTTTTTATAGAAAACAAATTAGAAAATATGAGTGCCAGGATTTAAAGAAATAGAACACAAGGTATTTAGAAATGCCAAGAAAAGAAGCAGAAAAAAATAAAGAAATTGAAACTGGAAAAATAATAACTGTGTATAAGAGCGTGGGGTGCTCAATATTAATTGTTATAATTTCTTACTAGTTTTATTCCAAAATGCAGAGTTAGTGTAAAAATTTAGTACAAAGGCCCCCACGCTTTTACCACAATGACATTAATTTTCTCGTTAATCATTTTATTCTTATATTGAGATTTTAGTTCGATAAAAGCGTGTTTTTTAAAACTATATTTTAAATTTTTGGGTCTTCATGTGTGTCAGACTACTGATTTCAGCACTTAGGTATTATCACAACAAATGCCAAATCTAATAATAACTCGCCTAGTTGGCAACCCCGATTGGTACTTGTGTCTTAATGCAACCTATTGGTGACATTATATGAAATTAAGCCCTTGGTTGCCAATTCAGCATGCACCACACATAGGAAATCAGGGTGGCCAACTCAGCGAGTTATTTAGAATTGGCGATAATATGCAAGTATCCTCCAATTTCCTGTGAGTTGTATGTGCTGAATTGGCAAACAGGTGTTTCATTTCATATATGTCGCCAGTTGGTTGCGATAATACATAAGTACCAAGATTTCTTATGTTTTTCCCACTTGTGTACAACATACCTGCAAATAGGAGTTTTTGTACCCAAGCCGTATTAATTTTTAGTACTTACATATATTATTGCAACCATATTGTCGAAATTATATGTAATAAACACATGGTTGTCAATCTGGCGCATACGACTCATGCAAAATCAGGGTCACCAACTTGACAAGTTATCTTGAACATTGTCATTGTTGTGGTAATATGCATTGTAAAATCTGGCATATGATGTACACTTTTAACACAAAAAATAAGATTGAATTTTATGTGTGCATGTTACATGCCAGGTATAAAAATAAAAGCCTTAAAAAAACGTGAGCATATGAAAAAAACTAGATTTCTACATAGATTGAAATGTTGTTCATTTAAAAGAAATGGCCGTTCCTTATGAACTTAAAAGGTTCCACTTCTAGATTATACTATTTTTTACTAAAGCTTAGAATAAATGACTTTCACATTTTAAGAGCATGGCTCACATACATCTCAGGTTTCTTCATGAACTTTTAAGACATTTTCCATAAGTTTACCAATAAGCTAAAAAAAAGTTCTTTAAAATTTACTAGAAATTAGTCTCTTAAAAAGATTATTAATTGAAAACAAAAATTTATTTTGTAGGCTTGCCTTTTTCAAGGCATGCAAGCCATTTTAAAGTTCAATATGAAAATAAAACTAAAATTATTCCAATGTTGCAAAGGAATACTTAAATTATTATTTGCCTATAAGCAAGTGCCCAAAAAAATCAAACAATATGACTTATTATGAATCAAGTAAATTTCATTAAGATATGTGACTACCCAAAATTCGCAGTTTTGGTGAAAATTTTCAAAATTACTTTTGTGTTTTTATTTTATAGCCAATACATTTCAGATTCCATAAAACACTCTATTTTTGTTTCTACGATATCTAGAAGCAAATTTATAGCATAATTAGTAAACTGGAATTGGAGTTAACAAAACCAGATGCTGATCCCTACACAAAATATTTTTAAGATATTGAATTTATATTTTTAGAACATGTTTTATTTAGTTGTATCTGTGTTATGAATCAAAATCTAATCTCTGTGTATATACAGTGGACCCAAAAAGTGTTCGTACACTTGCAATTTAATATAAGATTTATTGTTTCCGACTAATAAAAATTAATATTTTGGAATTTTAATTTTTTTATATTTGCAACTTGTTCTTGGTGGAATGACATAATTATTTTTTTTAAAAATAGTATAACTATTATTTTTAAAAGTTAATAATCAAAAAGCTACTGAAAAATTACTCCACTAAAGTCTTCGTACACTTAACAAAAATCTCAACATAGCTTTATATATATATATATATATATATATATATAAATTGTGTGGTGTGTATTTCTTTCTTAATTTAGAACTTAGTAGGATATCTTTTAGTGTCCACAACAACTTTTAGACATCTTGATTATAGATTTAATCAGTTTTTGTAATTTCTGCATCGATTTACCTCCATGCTTCAGTGATTATTGTTTTTACTTCCCATTATGTGTTTATATGTCATGTTTTCTTTTTACTTTAAATCTAGTTCTTCCCAAATATGATCTGCTGGGCTAAATAAATTGATTGAGGAGGTGTTTTCAAAATTTTGGGTACAGTTTTAAAGACACCAGCGGTGTACATTGAGAGCAGTTCACCTGGCGTCATTATCCTGTTAAAAAATGAAGTCGTCAAAAATATCCAAATTTTCTTTCCTGTCAATTTTGAATTTTCTGAAACTTAGTCACAAGAATCTAGTTGGATGAATGAACTATGGAAGTGGAAGTGTTCTTGTATGGGGGCGTAAATCAGCTACAGAATTAGGTAATTTTTGATGGTATTGAGAATCATGAGCTCTAGTTAAATATTTTAAAGAGACATTTTAAATTGTCTGTCCAAAATTTGATATTGAATATGACTTCATTTTTAACAGGATAATGATGCTCTCAATGTACACCGCTGGTGTTTTTATAACTGCCCCAAATTTTTGTGAAAACACCTCCTCAATCAATTTATTTAGCCCAGCAGAGCATATTTGGGGAGAACTAGATTTAAAATAAAAAGAAAACATGACATATAAACACATAATGGAAGTAAAAACAATAATCACAGAAGCATGGAGGTAAATCGATGCAGAAATTACAAAAACTCATTAAATCTATATCAAGATGTCCAAAAGTTGTTGTGGACACTAAAAGATATCCTACTAAGTTCTAAATTAAGAAAGAAATACAATATTTAAAGCTATGTTGAGATTTTTGTTAAGTGTACGAATCCTTTTGTGGCGTAATTTTTCAGTAGCTTTTTGATTATTAATTTTTAAAAATAATAGTTATACTATTTTTAAAAAAATAATTATGTCATTCCATTAAGAACAAGTTGCAGATATCATAAAAAAATTACAATTTCTATACATTAATTTTTATTAGTCGAAATCATTAAATTTTATAGGAAACTGCAAGTGTACGAACACTTTTGGGGTTCACTGTATTTCTGTACTTCATTGCATTTAAATGAAAAAAAAATCATTAGTTTTTTAAAAAATCGAGGTTTTGCATAAAATTTGGCATATTTAAAAAACTTTTAATTCCTAATACATATAAAGATGTTTCCTTATTTAAGTACTGTATAAATATTATTTGAATGCATTTATTAGAATTTTGTGTAAAAGATCCTCATTGCTATTTTTCATGAAAATTTTACTAAACTCGACAATTTTTATAATCTATAAAACTCTCCAGAAAACAGCAAAAGGGTTAAAAATTAGTTAAACATGAAGCTAAAGAGTTTGAGCTATAAATATGGCGAGTTTAAGAAATGTACAGCGAGTAGAACATTTTTCATATTGTATTTAAATCTTTAAAAGCATTGTCTGAGAAACTATGTTTTTTGGCTTCACGGTAAAGTTCACAAATGGATTTCTTTTTAAGATATTGAACTGAAATTTTCAGAAAATTTTTATTTTTATTATAGACTATAATCTCTATGTATGTATTTATGCATTTTATTGCACATACAATTTGTGAGAAAAAAACATGTTTTTTTAAAAAAATTGACAAATTTCAAAAAATATTATAAATCTTATCGCTCTAGGCACAGATAATGATGTTATTTTTGTGCAGTTTTAATATTATTTGAATATATTAATTAGAATTTTCAATACAAGGTTTACTGTAACTGCAATTTTTCACTAAAAATTCCCAATCTATCCAAAATAATTTAAAATTTTGTGGAATTGTATTTTAATTCCTGACTGAAGTGTAATATAGGGGGGGGGGGGCTTTCGATTTGGTGATTTTTCTTTGGATTTTTATATAGATATTATGGTGAGATGAATTCATTCTGGCTTCGGGAAGCCTATCTCTAAGTGAAGCAGCTTGGCGATCGATTTTGGTCACCAAAAAAAATGTGACATCACCAAGGCTACTATACTACAATCCCTATACTACACTTTAACCTTAACTCCTAGTTCTATGCACAATCCTTTTTAAAGAAAAAAGTGTTTTTTTAGTTGAAAATTTATGTTTCAATAAAATGTTCCGAAGGTAGCCACATACCTTAAATTTGTTTTTTTAAGTAATCCGTCAAAAAAAGGCAGATTTTTTTCACATTTTTTCGCTAAATTCCTATAAAAGCCTTATATTAAAAACAAGGCACATACTTTTGTAAAACAAATAGGTGAAAACTTTAATTCAAAAGTCAAGAAAAATACTGTTTTGATTTAAAGTCATAACAAAATCAAAACAATATAGTACTCATGTGTTCGTCCGCGGGTAGCGTGGCAGAAACGAAAAATAGTTCGGAAGATTTATGAGAACTAAATTTGTTGTTGAACCCCTATCTTTAAAATATGTAGCCAGTATATTAAAAAAACTTCTTTAATCCTGAATATCTTTTTTAATTTGTTTGATAGTGTTAATTAACCATTTTTTGAAATTTTGAGTACATGTAATGTTTCATATTCGAAAAGGCACGCGTTCAAATCTGATATAAACAAACTCATTTCAGAATGAGTATGTCCATGTGCTCAGTTTTGAGTATTTCTTTTTTCTCCGTGAAAAGTCGAAAATAAAAGATTTAAAATAATTATAAATTTCCTGAAAGGAAGTAAAATAAAATACATTCTGACATAATAAAAATAGAATATATATTCACACTGACATAAGATACTTGTAAATGTATCAGTGCGGCAAAAATATTTGATAATTAATTTATCAATACTAAATTTAAAAAAGTTTATTAATTACCACTAGTGACTTCCATGGGCTTGACATATACACAATTATATACAAAATCTAATACTTATCTTGATAATTTGTGCAGTTTATAATTAAAGTCGCATTGTAGCTTTAGCATTGAAGTACATTATTATTGCATTCAATACATAGTTGTATGAGGACGGCACGATGAAAAAATTATGACTGAAAATTGAATCGCAAATATTGAAAGTTTAAGAAGCATGCTTTAAGTCATATTGAATTTTTATGAAAAGAAACATTTCGTTACTTCCATGGACGAGGAAACTGAAAAAAAAAATAAATTCTGAATTGCAAATATTTTAAAAATTTATTATATATGTATTATATATATAACACAAGAATAATTCATTTCCATTAGGAATTCGTGCGATTTTTATAAAAAAATATAAAGACAAATAAAAATAATAAGACTCTCAAATTTAAGAATCACTTTAAAATTTAAATCTCTGTGAAATATAAAGAATTAAAAATAAAAATAATAAAACAAAAAGTTTTATTCCAAGTTTTGAAAATAACAATTTTAGCCACAAAAATATATGTAAGAGGAACGTTTCTAAAGTAAGATTCGTCAATATTTTTTTACATGAAAACCTATTGCCAATCAAAACACACCTTAGCTTCAGGATCGAGGTAACTTGCACTATTTTTGGACGTAGTCACCACATTTATCGTTTTGAGCAATCAGTTTGATAAGATCCCTTTGGTAGACCACCACACATCCTGCAATGCTGTCTTCATACGTATGTGTTAAGAGACGCCCTCTCAGACCTTCCTGCAACACTATCGACCAATCATTTGACGAGACGCGACTCCTCCACCATACATGGTTTGTAGGCGTCCTTGAGTTTTCTTGTCTTATGAGTCCATTTATACCAGATTTAAACCCCGCATTTCTATTGGTGGCCACGTTGTCAACACATGCTTGTCTGCCATAGTGATTGGTACTTGCGCTCGGGTTACTGGTTTCTTATAAAGATTGTTTCACCAACCCGTACCATCTCTTCTTTCAAAAGAAGTGGCGAAACTTACTTTCTGAACGGCCCTCGTATATTTATATATATCAGGATAAAATTTTGAAAAGTGAATTTAAATTTTAATAAAACGTAGACAATACATAGAATCCCCCCCCCCCTGAAAATAAGTAAGCCACAATTTTTATATTAAACAAAATTATAATACTTTGGTTTACTTCATTTATGACAATTGTTTAAAAAAAATTAATGGATTTATAATTCAAGGGGCACACTGGTAAATGTTTTAATAGTTGTTCAGAAAAATTATTAGTTTTAAAATTTTAATTATAAGGTATTTTCATTTTTAAAAAAAATATTCTCTTCAACAAACATACATTCATTTTCTTCCAAAGGGAACATACTCAACCAGAGGAACACATGGGGGGGGGGGGGTCCGCGGGTTTAGACCTTTCCCCATAGCTTTTAATTTGTTTTCGATTGATTACGTATATGTTATGTAAAATGTAATTAAGCGTTTCTTATGAAAAATTAATTTTATTAATTAATGCTTTGTTTATTCAAAAAAAAAAAAAAAACTGTTTACAGTTTTTCTTTTCGAAAATCGACGAAATCAAAAGAATATGTTGGGCTGCTTATTGGAAAGAATGGTGGATTTTCGACCCTAGTCTCCTTGTTGAAAAAGTCCTGTGTGCGTCACTGTACACAACCATTGATTTTATTCTTCAATATCCTTCTATTTTTTTTTATAATTCTTAAAGCAGAAGCAAAGCAAATAAAAATGACATATTAATTCATCGTTCTAAAATAAAAATTATGGTATACTGCTTATTAATGACGTTTTTATAACAAATAGTGAGAGTATAAGAATCCGTAAATAACTGATTTAAAAAGAATAATCAGCATTAAACTTCCCTCTCTTTACAATAATGATTAATGAAAAGTAATCGTTATTTTAAAACATTTTTTTGCATCACAAAATCAAAACAAATGAAAAACACGTGTTCATTCAACATAACCAATCTCTGTTCATAAGGTATTTTATTTGGTGAACATAATTTAATTAATTTTTCAAATTCTTACCATCGCATTCATAGGATGCGATTCACAACTACATTATATACAGTGATAATCTCCAAATGTGAGTAAATATGCATTTATTAGGGACAAATACTTACAAGTGAGGCACAGAAAGAAGAATTGGGCAAAACTAACGCTTGAAATTACAATGAGTGCTCATCTTTTCGTTTCATTTCTTTCATTTGCCGACTCGGGGGCTTAGAGAAGAGTGTGCCCGCCTCGTAAGCCCTAGGTTGTGGGTTCGATCCCAGCTGGAGTCGATAGATTTTCTGGATGCGAAAACTGTAGGCATGCATGTCATATGTTTATTGGACATGTAAAAGATCCTGGCTCTGTGGGGCATGTAACTTTGGCTCTGATACTTACGGCAATCCGACGAGAGCTTAAATTAAATAATTTTTAGCGTCGAAAATTAAGTAGAAGGAGCCACAAGTAGATGGTGCAACCTATGAAATGGCTCTCACATTAGGGTACTTGCCCAATCTGCAAAGGCTTAGCTGCCAAAATGTAGCCTATTTGAAAGCAAAAAAAAAAAAAAAAGCCCTCTGTGTACGCTATTTTTCGCGCTGCCATACGAATGCCTGGTTGGAATCATATGCTAGTGTCTTGGGCTATTATGTCAGTATGTGTGGATTGTAGCCCTTGGCAATACGCAGGATGGGACAAATCACATATACACAAATCCAGTCTCACGATATTAATCATTAACAAAATAAAAAACTAGCCACAGTTACGAAATCAAACATTGCGCATCACAGCTAAGCAACGCGTGCTTTTATTGCGACATAGTTCGGTTATCGTGACAGGTTTGACTCAACCTCTTTCTCAACAGTACCATCGATTACGATGGTACCACCTAAGATGGAATCTTAAGAATAGTCGGTACCCCCTATACCGCTAATGTTAAATTAAGCTATTTTATGTATCTTTTTCTCAGAAACTGTTAAATATAAAAACTTCAAATTTTGTCTGTATATTAATTATACTTTTATATTTATACTGAAATGAGATTTTTTAAATATATTGTTAAGTTTTTTCAAAATCATTCAACGTAAAAGTATCACTATGAATTTTTTGAAAATTGTCATTTTTTTTCACGATAACTGACTTTTACAAAAACATTTTTGGAATCTTAATAAAAGCTCACTTCAATATATATTGTTACATATAAGTTATAATCACTGAAATTTGTATGAGCATCCTTTAAGTAGTTTCTGAGAAAAAGGAACACGCACAGTTTAAAAAACATGATTTTGAGAAAAAATTGCATTTTTAATATAAAATGTCACTTTATCACAAAAATTATGAATTACAACATGCATTTGTCCCATGTTATTAAACATAAGCTTCTTCTATATTAATTTTAAAACTTTTTTTTACAGCTTTTTCAAAAGAAGTATTAGTTAATCTATTCTCTATTTTTGATGCATTTTTTAAATTGGATGTATTACATTTGAATTGCATTTTTTAAATTTTAATTAAATAGGGAACTTGATATATAAAGTTAAACTTTTTCAATTAATATTTTTTTCTTCAAAGAAGAGAAACAACATTTAAATTGAAAATTTTCCGTTTTGTTATTACTGTTTGAATCTACATACTTTAATTGCAAATACTTTCATTAAATTCTACAAAAGTATGCAAAATTCCCACCAAAAACAGATAAACAGTCACACTTACAGTTAGTCTGTTAATTGCGTATGAATAAATAAAACCATTTAAGGCTTTGAAAGTGCTTCTTTGATTTAAAAGGACGGTGTTTATTTTTTTATCCGTCAAAAATGGGCTTGGCACGCCAGCTGATTATTTTTCAAAATTCATTTTGACATGCTTCTAATTCATAAAAAGGCAAATACTTTATATCACTGGAAAGGTCATAAATTGGCAATTTTAAAAATGTCAAAATATCAAAATCGATAATTTCAAGATTTTTACCCTACTCTGACTGCCCTTAATCTGCTGGATTCTGTGTTTCCCCATGTGAGAATTTCAAACACAATGAAACTAATTTGTATTTTAAATACAGCCGTTTTCATTGCACCATATGGTATTTGATAAAACCAGAGAATTTTTCAAGTCTATGACCCAATCGATGAGTCACTATCCTTGAGCCTTTTAATTATAGATGGATAGCGTTGTGTCCCCCCCCCATAGCATAATGACGTAGTCATAATTTTATTTAAAAGTTAAATCCTAATTCATTAGCGATAAAAAATGAAATCCAATAAAATTTAGTGAAGAAGCAAGTGTGCAGTAAGACCTTATAGCCTAAAATCATGATCACAATACAATTACATTTCTTAAAAATTACGATTACATTCTGTCGAAATTTAAAGTTTAAGCTGATTGGACGGACTACTTCTACTCGATAAATCCAAAGATAAAAACACACTCTTCTTCTGTAGTTAATTAATTATATTAGATACGAACAGCTCCTTCCCTGCCCCCAACAGTTGAGTGTTTGCTAGGCAGCATCATTTCTGTTCAGACGGTGGTTGGAGTCCAGGTATTTTTAGACCGTGCCACGATGCACATTAAATGTGTCGAAGCCTAAGGTCCTCATACTGGTGAAATGTGAAAGTTTGATGACTAGAGTACTAGCTCAGGTGCTGTCATTTTATTGAGGCTCAGAATTGCATCTGTCGCAAAATAGATTCAGTGTAGCTTCAATATAAGACGTAAAAACCAATCAATCAATCAACTCACTTTTGATTTTCACCAAATATCCAAGCTTACAGTGACTACTGTACTAAAATGAACTGTGGTTGAAATTCTCTCGTTCTGTTGGTTTCTTTCGATTGAAAAGTATTTTAAACACGTAATATACATAAAAAAAATTAAGTCAATTCCTACTTTGCATGGATGAATAGAAACGATTTAAAATTTGAACAAGATATATATATACATAGGGAGAGAGTGAATTATAATAGTAGGAATTGAAAAAAGAGTATGATTTGTCTGCATTGTTGTAACAACGCACACCCGGTTTAGCTGAAAAACCGGTTTTCGACACTAACTTTTGTCATTGTTTTAACAGTTACATTGTTAAAACAATGGAGACGAATCTAAGTTAGTGTCGAAAACCGGTAATTGGTTTAACTAATTAACCGGTAATTAATGAATTAATATTTAAAAAATCTGTATTAACATCAAGTGTCATTCCCTACAAGTTTAAAAAAAATATTTGAACTTGATTGGACGAATAGAAAGTATTTTATTAAAGATTAAAAATTTGAAGAAGATATATATATATAAATAAATATATATAGAGAGAGAGAGGGAGAGAGTGATCTAATAGTAGGAACTAAAAAGAGCTGTTGTTGGCGAGCTCGGCTTTGTTGGGAGTGCCAATATGCCAAAAGAGTTACTGTTAAAGCCTCGCTAGTCGCAATCCACTTATTGTTGTGTAGGATAGAGGGTCGCTTTTTTCGTTAACAGAGGGATGAACGTCCCCCATAATAAGCATTGGATTGAAATAGCATCTATTTGATTATTCTTGAATTTTCGTTTCGTACACCTTTCTCCCTCTCTCGCCACAACTGTTTTCTTACTTCATAAAATTTTCCCCATTAATAAACCTACCATTCCTTTTCCAATTCGTACGGATCAGTTAAAATGCACAGTAAACACAAGAAATTGAAACTTCTAAGGTGTTCTGCGAAAGAAGTATTCTTCATCTTTTAATCATATAATTCTCGTTTTAGAAATTGGTAATGTGTTTTATTGTAGCAGAATGATATTTAATGAGATAAAGACAGAATTAAATCAGAGATAATAAGGTTTCGGAAATTACTCCAGGGTGTGCTTCTGATACCATTCTTGCGTGCAATTTAATATCTCGGTTGAATAACGCTCTGTGCCTTCATATTTTTTAAACTCCCGACAGGGATTTTGCACTGCTGATTAAAACAGCGAAGATGAAGTATATACAAATAAAAATGTTTTTCCTCTACTTCATATCCTCTCAATGCACATCACGAGAAAAAGAGTTAATTTATAATATTAGTACACACACAGAAAAACATGCGAAAGTATTTGCAGCTTTTTAAAAATGATTGCAGATTTTTATTTCAAATAATAGAAAATTCATTATCAGATTTTTCGCTGCTTATTTAAGTAGGGAAGTGTCAGTGTTTTATTACTTATTCATAAATTCTTATAGCTTCCAAATGTAGTCACATGGATTTGATTAATCTTTTAGTTGATCATATCTTACGTTATTTTTTGTTTTTGTTTTTGTAAAATGCATTTATAATTATCTATACTCTGTCTTTTAGTAGCAGCGGTAGCCTAGTGGTCCAGGTAACAGACTCGTGGCCGATATGTCATGAGTTTGAGTGTAATACAGGGCCATTTTTAACCTCCCTGGCGCTCTAGGCAAATTATTACGTCCCCCAACACACTATTTTCAGAGCCCCCCCCCCTTCCTTTTGTTTTTAACTTTCCAGTTTTGGCTCGAGAGAAAGTTTTCCATAATTCCCAAATATGAGCCCTCTGTCTCAGACTGGAAATCGGCAGCATAAGGAAAGGATAGTGGTATGGTTTGTCCCCTCTTGTTCATTTCTTACCTAACGGCATCACGAACCTCCCACCATTTTGTGAAAGAGTTCAGTAAATTTATGAAATCGTTTGCAATTATAGTATAGAGCATAGGTTCTCAACGTGGGCGTTTAAGGCTTTCAGGGGGCAGTAAAAGACTCAGAAAAAATTAGGGGGCGTTGAGATGGCACGGAGGGGCTTGGGCAGATTAACCAAATATAGTCTAAAAAAGACTAAAAAAAACACGTTGATACGTACTAACAAAAATAAACTTTACTACTGTTTACCCCTTATGTTGATTGTATGTATTTAAATCATTTCTATATCACATGTACGAAAATTCCCATATTTCGGTAGTTCGGGAAGTGGATGAAAAACTTAAAAAGGTTACATTACATTCAGACCTACATTAAGTTGAATGATATAGTGGATTTTAATTTCTGTAGTGTACGTGTTGTCTTTGTGAGCAGCAGGAAAAATGTTTTGTCCACTGCATTTCATTACGTATATTATCCACAAGAAATATAATTAAACTAGCTGTTACCCGCCCGCTTCGCTGAGTATTTCATGATGTTTCATAATTTTTTACTGCTTATATATATAATATATATATGTATAAATTATTGATATCTAAGTCCTAGCATTAAGAATTCGATTGTATTGAAAAATATACTTATACCTGCAACAGTCGCCTGTTGATAAAAAAAAGGGGCAGAACTCATGTAATTTGTATTTTCTAAAAATCTCTAAAATTGAAGTATAGAATGATGTTTGCTCTTTCGTAACCCAAAAACCAAGTGGATTCCCGCAAAACCAATTTTCGGTGGATGTCTACTCCGTAAATTGAACATGTAAGCTAAATTTCAAGTCTAAATCTAACAGAAGAAAAACAAAAGTTTTACTATCAATATCCCCGTAATCCCGTTGAGAGCCGTTTTCCAAAATAACCGCTCTTAGCGGATTTCAATTCAACAAAAGAAAAATGCAAACAAAATTTCATTATTATCGTTCTTGTAGCTCGAAAAAAGGAATTTTTTTTGTCAATACGTCCCAGTAACCCCCTGCCCCCCCCGAACTTGATTCGCTTAAAATACATTCTTAGTGGATCCCTATTCAACAAAAGAAACATGCTCAACAAATTTCAAGTATATGGGTCTAACAATTAAAAACAGGAATTTTTTTCTGTAACTCCTCTTGACCCCTCGCAACCATCCTTAGGGGTCAATTTTTGTTTTACTCTTTGTTAGAGGAACTCTATTCCATGAAAGGAACATGGCTACCAATTTTCAAGCAGGATGATCAAATAGTTTAAAAATGGAAATATTTATCGATTACGCCTCTTAATCTCCCGAAATCAAACTTGGTAGTTGATATTCGCGATACCCATTTTGTAGCGGTTCTCTATTTTATGAAAGGAATCTGCTTATCAAATTTCAGGACTGTACGTCTAATAGTTTAAAAATGGGGATAGTTATCTATAACGCCACTTGAGCCCCCGCAACGCCACTTCGGGGTCTGTTTTCACAAAACCCATTTTGTAGGGGAATTCTACTCTATGAAAGGAATCTGCTTAGCAAAATTTGAAGTCTGTGCTTCCAATAAATTAAAAATGCAACAAAAAATATCAATAACTCCCCTTGAACCCCCGCAACGCCACCTAGGTGTCGATTTTCCCAAAACACATTTTGTAGTGTATCTCTATCCTATGAGAGGAATCTGCTTACCAAATTTCAAGACTGTGCGTTTAATAGTTTAAAAATAGAAATATATAATTATTTATATCTGCCCTTAACCCCCCGCAACACCCCTTGGGGGTCGATTTTCCCCAAACTTATTTTGTAGCGGATCTCTACTGTATGAAAGGAATCTGCTTACCTAATTTCAAAATTGTACATTGAGTAGTTTAAACATGGAAACAATTATTTATAACGCACCTTAACGCCCCTTACGTTTCGAATTTCGGAAAATCCGTTCTTAGCTGATGTCTACTCTATGAAAGGAACATGTGTACCAAATTTCAAGTCTGTAGGTTGAATAGATCCACAGATATCGTGATTAGTCAGTCAGTCAGTGAGTGAGTGAGTCGCTTTTCTCCTTTATATATATAGATATGTTGACCAGCGATTGTTGTGTGATTTTTTAAGGGTTGAAACTGTCAATTTACAAAACAACTATATCCTATCATAAATACAACCATATCCTGTCAAGCACCAATATCTATCTCTAAAATACACTTATGTCCATAAATTAAGG